>QVOB01009849.1:0-23678 GCA_014839585.1 Pseudomyrmex concolor | reverse complement strand
GATATAGAACCGATATATAACCGATATCAGAACCGATATTAGAACCATAACCGAAAAGAACCGATATAGAATTGATATAGAACCGATATTACAACCGATATTAGAACCGTAATTGAAATTGATATCTTCATGAATTTCGGTTCTTTATAACTGTTATAGAAAATAAATCTTTGAAACTTTCAGTAATAACCGATATATAACAGTTTGAAACAGTTATTTTTGAAACTTTTTCGATCCCTGTATTATAGAAATCATAGATATAATTTAATATATAAATTTTATTATTATTATGGCTCGCAAATTTTCTTAACTTTAATTTATAAAAGCGAGACTATACATTTAACAATCTAATAATATAATGATGTATACTGATTTTAAATAAATAAAAAAATAATGAGATATAAGCTACTCTGTTACTTGAGAACTTTTGGAACCGAAATTTTCTATTTAACGAAGTACTATTGTATTTCTAAACATTATTTTTTTCTAAATAATATCAATAATTTGAAGAGAGATAAAGGAATGTGAGAAGATATTGTGGGGCTAACATGCATTTTTATTAAATTTTAAAGCATTGCTGTTTTTTTATTCTGAAATATTATTATATTGTTTTCAGTTGTGACTAGGAGAATACAGTAATTCCGGATTGCTTGTTTTTTTACATTATATTCCATATTTTTTAGTAATATTATTAATTCTATATATATATATTGCAATTTATATTCAATTAGAGAGAAATAGCATAAATATAGGTGCGCGGAAATATGCGAGATGTCACAAAATATTACTTTGTAAAATGTGCATTGCCATCACGTATTAACATTGTAACTAAATGTCAGATATAAAAACCGTAATAGAGACACATTATAAATTATCGCGCAGAGAGAGCTAAGTACACAATCGCCATAACAAAATAAAAAAATTCTTTTTATCCATTTATAATCTTAGGACAGAAAAATATGTAACAAGAAACGATCCGAGTCGTGACATTGAAGTGTTCAGTGCACAAAATTTTGCACTACAAATTTTCTTGTACGATAATAGTAATATCTTGAAAAACAATGAGAAAATAGTATATAACGCATGTGTTACATGTTAAAATTCATGTCCCAAGCTAATGTTTATAGTTACACAGTCTTTGTATATATATAATATATATTATCAGATATCTCTCTCGATTTTGAGAGAGTAAATTTAGAAAATATACTTTTTTACTATATTTTTTTCACATATTCCTGTTGTACAATATTTAAACTGAGAATTGGATGAGCGTATAAAGATTAATATACTTAGTATGAAGCTAGCACAAACCTTTGTAGATTATTATTAAAATAAAACGATTTTGTCTCTGTGTATATGTGTGTGTGTTTTTGTGTTTATGTGTCTGTAGAAATGTTTTCTCTTTATACAAGTAATAATATAAATCACATCAATTCCTACTAAACTACAAAATTGGAATCATATTTTTGTCTACCGTTTAACACCAAGCTATTCGTATAACTTATATGTTGATCATATGTATTTTCTAAATTTTATGGAATATTAACATCAATTGAACTCTTATTTTATTTCAAATATGTGCGGTTTTTAAAATCCAACAAGAGTAAAGGCAACATTTTAATCTCTTTTAAGAAATTATATCTATAAGTTTTTATAAGATCAAGATAAATATCTTTTATTCACACAAGCGCTTTTTCTAAATCAAGTGATCATTTTCAACATTGAAAATGAAAAATACATATCACTAAATTTTTATTTTTTTATTTTTTTTTTACTCTCTTCTTTCTCTTCTTATTGTACATGAAAATATAATAAGTTTTCTTTTTAATATACACAATTTTACTAATGTCTTGTAAAGACCTAATATTGCTTTGCTAATAAAAACAAATTTTTTTTTTTTTTTTTTTTTTTTTTTATTGTACCGGGATCGCAAAATTGTAATTGGAGAATGGACAGGCAAAGACCTTAAATTTATTTTACGAGCCTGTCACAGTTCCAATGCAGCTTAGTGCAATCCCAGAAAAAAAAACAAATCTAAAATATAATGTAACGTAATAATAACGTAAATATAAACACATAATAACACGTGAAATTTGTTCGTAAAGAGTATATATTATTAGGTATATGCAAATTAATTTTAAATTTGTTGTGAAAGTTATCGTGTATTTTTTCAAAAGTAAAAAAACTAATATCATTTATAATCGTAGAAGTAATCGATCACTGCGCCATTTAAGGAGTCAAGTCAGAACAATCGATTGGAAAATTCACTAATTTTTTTTCCGAAGTTAATTCCTCAACTCTGTGCAAGACTGTTTGAAACACTTTATAGTTAAAACTATATAATATAAAAGTTATATAATATAATAAAATATAATATAAAACCAATTTTTTTGGACAATTTTACCGTGATTGCTGACTCCTTAATAAGCTTTTTTAACTTTTTTAAGAGTTTGATTCTCGTAGAAACTTTAATAAAGTCAATAAAATCTTATTAAGCAATTTTAAAATCTAATTTGTATATACACATCTAATATATAAAAGAACTTTTCAACATGTTTTTAAAAATAGTGTACGGTACCAAATTTTTCTATATCTATATACAAATTTTTAATAGCAAAATTAACGTAACAATTAGAGATAGATATATAAATGTAAATCTGAAAAGTCTTTTTACCTCTGAATTTATAACGATAATTGCAGATACACACACAACATACATAACTTTAACAGATAATTATAAAATGGCACAGATTTCTATTAAGCGCAATAAATTAAAACGACAATAATCGTTCTCTTATAAACAATTAGATATATATATAGGATCGATAAAAATTCTTAAAGATTAAATTATGCGTAAAAAGCGTCAATCAATTCCACATTTACAGGGAATGTATTTCGGGATTTCTGATTATTATAGTATTTGATACAAATTTTTTGTAAAATAGGGGGGACAAACTACCATCTTTCTCGTTGATTTAAAATATTTAAATATACCATTATTCTCTCAAAATGATATATATATGTATATCCACGTAGAGAAACTCGTTGTTTAACTGTATCTGTCTAACTGCACTTTGCGACATTGACAAAGCCATTTGATAATACGCGCGTTTCGTTCGACGATACTCGGCGGATCATTCACCCTTTGGTTGCACTCATCGTTACCCATGCCAATGCTGCAATTGTTCTGCCACTGGCTACCCTGGTTCGTTTGATTACTGCCAACCCAGGAATAGAGACCTAACGCGGAATCCACGGAACTGACGCTGTCGAAGAATACGGGAGACGACGATTTTGAATCCGGTTCCGTTATACGCTTATAGTTGTCCGAATCCAATCCTAAGCGATCGAAAAAGTTTTCGAGCTGAGTCATCGACCGCGGCGGGCGTGAAGATACTTTGCCCGAACGATTGTTATCTTGGCGCCAGTATCGATCGCTGATGTCCGACTTCGATCTTAAAATCGGTCGACCACGACCTTCTTTCCAACCGTCGGAAAACCTACACAAATTGTAATCAAATTATAATAAACAATGCATTAAAGATAAATTTAAAAAATGTTTAATTTTTCCTTGGTAGATAATACCTTGAATTACAAGTTGGGCTGTAATCCGTTTGGCTGTTGCTACTTTCAGAATCCGGGCTATATTGTCTAACAACAGAAGGCGGTGTACCGCCAACGTAGCTACTTTTCCTCGATCGATCTTTTTCGGTGGAATGTTGCGTGGACGCGCCGCTGTCTCTTCGAATATGAGTCCAGCAATCCTGAAAGATTGATAAAAACCAAATCGATAAAACTTTACATTCTCGAAATATAATATTTAAAGAATCGTTATCTGTACTTGTATTCTAGGTGCTGGTTCGCTGCGATGAGTGCAATGTCCGGAAGAACCGCCGGAGTCTCTAGCTGTCGCGCCATGGCTCAATTTACTGGAACCCGATGACTTTTGCGTGCGTCCACCGGAAGATAACACACTGCTGGCATCACCACCACCAGATCCCAGAGATCGTCTGATGTGACGAGAACTAAAATTCAATTTTTAAAATTTCATTAATTAAATTAATTAAAATTCTTTTTACTTAAAGCACACAGTAATTTACGTTGATATTAAATTTAGTCTAAATCACCTACCTGCGGTAACACACGGCATCACGTTTAAAGCTGTGATCCGAATAGTCTGAACTAGTTTCATAATCTGGACAATTACTTGTGTTCGTAACCTGGTGATGGGCAGATGGCTTCGCAGATAATTTTGTAGATGCGCGTGGTGAGAGTGACGCTCGTCGACGTGTACTTGTGTGAAGATCCGGCAAGGATTTGTGACACTGTGATGTATTTTCAACCGATTGGGAGCTGTTTGATTTTCGAGCGGATCTGCCAGAAGTGTGAGAATGCGAGTTGCTTCTGCCGAACTTGAAGCGAACCTCCTGCTCCCCGCAATGCTACAAAACAAAAACATTTATATAAAGCAATTTATTGATCTAAAAAAGGGTATATAAAAGTCGGAAGCGATTTTTTCTCACCAATATATGATCCTCGTCTCGGCAACCCGGCGAAAGACTCCCGGGTGAGTACCGGAATTTTTCTTCTCGCGATGGCACGCCATTACTTTGCGTTGTGCTTTGCGGCGGGCTATCCGGAAAGAACACGTTCTCCTTGCTGTCGGTGTTTAACAGCCGACGTAACTTGGTCTGCAACTGGTCGCCTCCGGTACAGCTGGGCGGTCCTGAAATCGTACGCCTCTGGGGAACCGGGACCAAACGTGGACTTTTCGGTGGCAGCGCGGGTGGCAGTGTTTGTTGAGGACTCAGAAGACTTCCATCCACTGTGAACGAATACGCATAACTTGTAATATGAACTGTTCGATATTTAAGTGAAAGAAATACGATCAGAAAATACGATCTTGGCTGGAATCTTGAGAATTCTAAAAATTCTTGAACTTTGTATTCTTTTTTCAACTAGATTACGTGTTGTTGTACATATCTTTGTATCTCTTCGGGGGAGGAAGGCTTACGAGAGATCTCGTTGGAATATATAAATTCAACGATCGAACTTACGTCTGTCCTGTTCGTGACACGAAGCCCAGCAGCAAGGCGCCGTCAGGGGAGTCGGTTGTAATTGCGACGGTGACGTCGGTTGCATCGGGCAAGCGGACGAGTTGCCAGTACATTTTCGCAATAGTCTAGAAGGCGGCGCTCCCGGGGCGCTCAGCTGCGAGACCTGTAGATGGCCGCTGTTCTTCAATTCCTGTTTCCGATCCAATACGGTTTCGCTCTTCACATAGAAGGCTTTCGTCTCCTGCAGCAGTTCCACGGCGCTTTTCCGTTTCCCTGCGGGAACGAAAAGGAAACATAACGATAAGAAACTTCACCGTGAGAGCGACTATTATGGCGTAAAAATAAACTTCCGCTTTTCGGAAGAAAACATTACACTTTTGAACCAGACACCGGTCGGGATCGAAAACTCACATGCGACACATGCCACCATGACACGGAGATCCAGTTGTAAAATTTACGAAAACATGCCTTTCGTGCGGTTTTTCTTCGGAATATTAACTCCCAACAGTATTTTTTATTTGTGATATATTTACAAGAGTTTACTCAAGCTTGTCAAATGTCCCGGAAATGTCATATTTTAAAAGGAAAGTGTTTTTCGACTTATCGAAACTATCTTCTAAGATAATTCAATAAGAGAATGTTGGAAACAGTTTTCTACATGTAAAAAGTCTAAAATATCAAATATGTATAAAATATAAGATTTACATATTTAAGCTTTATTATTTTAAATGAAAAAAATCAGTGTCTCAACCGTTTTTTTTTTTTTTTTTTTTTTATTTTATTTTAATATCAAAAATTGATTTCTAACATACATAGATAATAAATTAACGTGAAAATTTTTAGATTGAGTAGAAAGTATTTTCTGAGAAAGTATTTTCTATCATTTTCTGTGTCGCATCTCTTATCCCGGTTTACATTCTTGTAACATCATCACGACCAATCGCGTCATCGTGCGCAATGTATATCTTTCTCATTCACACAGGCGCGCGCGTGCGTTCACGAAACACATCTGTGTTTCGTGTATCCTACATGCTGATTGTGAGAGCAAGTGTTAACGACGGACGAACAACGTTGACGATAAACGGCAGCGCATCTGCGCGCGTTCTTCTGTTTTCGCGCCGTGTGCATGGCCTCTCGTCACGTTTGTTCTGTTTGCTGCTTGCTGTTGCTGCTGCTGTTGATTGACGACATATGTCCCGCAGCCAACACGCACATGTTCCCACAGAGGAGAATACCTACCAGTCGCGAAAGCTAAAATCCAGACACTTCTTCCCCGGAGAGAGACAACCCACCGACTGCGACATAACGACGGGGAACACGTAACTGCGATAAAAAGAGTTCGAATAACGATAAAGAAACAGCGTCAAGGCCGCATATTTCATCGTACGTGTGGCAAAATTGTTGCTCAGAGTAAAGAGTCAAAACTTTTCCATCGGCATTCTTTTTTTTTTTTTTTTTTTTTTTTAACAAGTATATAAATTGTACAGATCGTACAATTTATATATAACTCTCTTAGTATTTAACTATATAAGAGAAATAATAAGATCAGTAAAACTCGAGCGCCAGATGATACGTGCAACATATTTTTAAATTAATTTGTTTTCTTCATTACCGCCTCAAACGGGAGACTAAATTTTCATATAAACACCTGGCGTAACCGCGTGTGTAAATTGATGACAATCGATATGCCACCGTGCGATGATCGTCGATCATTCGTGGTGTGTGAACACGTTGAATACACAACGACGTATTATTATCGCGCAACGTTGAATTTGTTGGGCCGAATCGCGACGTCGCATTCACTATAAATTGTCCGAAACGAGGCTATCGGACTATCGGCGTTTGTCCTTAATCGGACGTGGCACGGTTTTGCACAATAGGACGTTAATGACGAAGATAAGCCGAATTGTCGCCAAGGCGATTCTCGTAGATTCGAAAATGGAACGAAACCATTTTTCTTTTGAACCTAATTTCACTCACTCAAATGTACGATGAAAACGCTTGTTGAAAAATGTGTATTGTTTGATGTTGGTACTATATAAAAGAAAATGCATCAAGACCATTTCAGATATTTGCGCTGCATAGCATGAATCGTAACGTTCGAACGTAAGACATTCCGGAATAAAATTTTTTCGACGTATTTTTTGCCGATTTATTCCGTACGATAAGACCTTCGCGCGCGATAAACTCAACGTGCGCGCTTGAATTTCTCTTTTTTTTCTGTTTTCAAATAAATCAAATCTACACATCAAAAGTGCCTTGACGCATCGATTCGCGACGCGTTTTCGCAATGCCCATTCGCGAGGACTCTCACCTGTATGATCGGTATGCCGATGATGATTTCTGACATACGGCGGTGCAGGATGCCTGGCCTGCTGCATGTCCCAGTAAGGATTCCGACTGTTTCCGAAATTGTTCACTCTCGGCTGCTGCGAAGGCGAGGACGATTGTTTGCAGGGTAACCGTGCCATGGCAGTCATCATCTTTCTTTAAGATCTAAACCGATTACTTCATCGATGTCCCGCTCATTTTATTACGTCGTCGTTTCAGCCCCATTTTCAAGCTACTGTCTGTGATCCCTGTGGAAATAAAATCACCGTGAGCCAAGTTAGAAGTCTACTAGCAAGAGAGTTGAAAAGTTCTTCTGATCTTCACAAATATGCGACTGAAAACTTCACAACTTTATTATGTGTAAATTAAGTTTCTTTAAAAGTAGAATTTATTTATTTTCTTTTTTTTTTTTCAGTTACATTACTAAGCGATTATGAAACGTTTACAAGTCAGGTAATTATACATTTCGAGACAGTTTACGCGCAATATTCACAGAGTTTTTCCGTAACAAAAACATGATCATTGTTCTTCAACGGAGTTAAGAAATTTTGTGCAGAGCGGGATTGAGCGCGTGAAACTCGCTCGGGTAACTATCTCGAATGAGAAAGCGCCGGTTCTCTCTCGTATGGTTTAATATTTATCGAGCATGGTTGCATTCAATATTATCGCGAGCAGACGCGTTCCATTACCATAACACCGACTCTATAATGCGGTGTGACTACCTGTTCGCTTTACAAAAGGATAAAATGCGGCGTCTGAGGAACACCTGTAGTCTTCTTTACAAGATCCTATTCCGTCAATAGGCGATATTCTATTGTGAGTTGTCACGTGTCTCTCGGTGAAGTCCATTTAAATCATCCGCGTGTCACTTGGTCGATCTAACTGCGCGAAAAAAAACAAACGAGAATCTTCTTTATAGAAGCCTTTCTTTATATTTCGTTGTTCGTAGTATATGCGCGTATTGAGTAATTGAATTTTAATTGTTTTTTGATTCGCTACTTGTGTGCCGGCGAAAGCGAATTTTGTAAATGCGATTAGCGCTTAGTAGATAATCGAGATGAGAATCGACAAGAGAATCGACGTTCGTGAAACGTTCGAACGTCCCACGCGGTTCAAGATGATTCGGTTGGCGAACGGTATACCTCTTCGCAGTTTAAAGCGGGATCATTCGACTTGACCGAACAAAAAGCTTGGCGGCAAGTCCTTCTTCTCGTCCATGCGAGAGATCCACACGTGTATAACTCGAACCGCCCACTTGCGTGTGTTTGTGGTACGCTTAAAGGCGACCGATAATATCGCGCGGCGAGCATGTCTACGTGTCTGTCGCCGCGAATGCGCGTTCGATGAACGGTATCCGTCCCGTGCACATGTACATATATGTATATACATAATATAAAAGAACGACATGCGCGCGTAATCGTGAAACGTCCTAACTCTCGGATGCGCGCATCGTCAGAACGTGTTCATCGACGATTATGCTGGAGAGCAGCGGTGCGAATACACGCGATGCTCGCAAAAACTTACGACCGGAGCTCTGTCATTCATTCGGGCATACATATACAGGTATATCGAGAGACGCGGTAGCGTCTCGACGCTCGAATACGCAAAACGCAAGTTTCGAATGAGAGCCACTGAGGAGAGACTGACTCTGACCACCCAAGACACTGTCTCGAATTTTTGGTCAACGACTGGACTAACAACTATGTTATCTGATGTCAAAGAATGCATTTTAATTATGTATTCATACAAGATAAAAAATATCAAGATCTTTCATTTTTAACATGTGAACAACGCGAATGTCGGAAACTTCTTTGTAGATGTGTTAGGTTTAAGACCGGGATTACACTTGCGTTAAAATGACGGACATTATGGTATTATAGAGATCAACGTGATGGCATACCGTGTATGACCGGTCATATTTCTTTCAATATTATACAACAGGCGCAAAATAACGTGTCCGGTTAGTTCGTTGATCAAAAATTCGACCTAATAACATCGCGCGCAATTGGAAAGTATCATCGTACACCGATCTTGAGTTTCAGATATAAACAACAATTTTACTCGGTTATATTGTCTCGTTATTATTGTCGCAGCGGACGTGACGAAACTCGAGATGACAGAAGTCCGTTTAATATCAATTCCGGACAGCGGAAACTCTTGGCGATTCCTCCGACTAGGATGGTTCTCTCTTCGTGTGTCCGCGCGATGATTCGTAAAACACTGTGGGAAGAGGAGGAACACTCCGCTTCGCACAAACTCACACGCAGGCACGCGTTATCGCGGCACCACCCACGCACGACACTTGCGTGTGGTACACACTTGCCGTCGTCGCGCCGGTTGCATAGTCCGCTATACTGTTTAGAGACAGGAAGCTACTATGAAATCTTTGCTCAGCAATAAGTGACACGTGTATCAAGTGAACTTTGCTTGCGTACGTAAAAAACGCTGAATTGACAGTCGACCGATTGTAAAAAAAAAAAAAAAAAAAATACTTTTCACGATTGAGCGCTCTTTCTGATAAGCGCGCTAAGTAACTTCAACATTTTTCTTATATCTAATATTTTTTCTTAAGAAAGTAATGTCATCGCGTTTATTTGACACATTATCGAAAAAGTTGTCGTTCAAAGATTAAATCGAAGGTTTGCCGTTCGTTTGAGATTTTAGTTCTTGAAAATCTTCCGTTTTTCAAATACTTGACAATTCTAATTTTGAACTTTATGATCTCTTTTTTGTCCAGTATCAAATTCTCTTCAAAAATGATTAAAACTAAATTATGTAAAACCGTTTTTTTGTTAAATAAACAACAAACTATATCGGTAGACGCTTGAAGGTAGATGACAGAATGTTTGCAAAATTTTTCTGATATTTTAAAATAAAATAAAAAAGTGTAGATAAAAGATAGCTTTATATCTCGTACGGGCGCGTTAAAAACGCGCGATAGAGTCGCAAAAACATCCAACCCCGACGACGAGACAGACGGTTGGCAGTCGTATCTACACGCATCTGCCAGTAAAACTATCGATATGTCGAATGAATCCGCCTGGTCAACAGTTTATGATACGCGCGCGTACATAATTGACCTACATTTGTGCGGCAGGAAGAGATCGGAGAGTTTGAGACTAAAATTGTCAGGACACCGATATATTACGACGAGTAGAGAGGGAAAGAGAGCGCGCAACATACAGGCATCATAAGGGTGACTTAATTAGCCAATTATAACTTGCTATACGTGCTATACGTACAAGCGAATCTTTGACTAAGCAGAACATAGAGAACCCGAATATATCGCCTGAATGAATTTCGCTGCTGACTTTGCCGCATGGTAAATAAGATATCATCCCAATCGAAATATCAGACGATTACAATGTTACCGTTATCCTTGACACACCGGTGTGCAAAAGAATATCTTCTTTATTCCGACAGGCCTTTATTGAGTGTAGCAAAATCGAACGGGTCAAGAACGTAGGTGATCGCAGTGAATATATACATATGTTGCATACGCATTTATAATATAATGTTTCTATTCTGACGTGTGAAGCCTTGACCCATATATGATCATCATATGTAAGATAGAAAATATGATATTTGCTTCTTAAACCAGACAGAGAAAGAGAGAGAGAGAGAGAGACGGAAGAAGAAAGTGCTTAAATAAAATTTTATGCACTCATTGCCCACGTTTATTACCATATTATCGCGGAAATAAATTCGCACATAAAACTACGTATATTTTCCTCGCGCGTGTATTCTCTCTTTTTAAACAATAAATATCTCTTCGACCATTCTCACGAGCGGGCATTTTTCGTGAAACGAATTGCTCGTCCAAGCTTCCGCTTGGAACTTTCTGATTATTTGCCACGCATAATAAAACGCCAGCGTAGCATATCCGACAAACGGGCGGGCAAGAGTGCGGAGAGAAGAGCAGGATGCGGCCATCGTCTAGTTCCGCGTAATTTCTGCGGCCAGCTAATGATTCGTTGTTGTATGAGCGGCGTCTGGTACGGAACGGTTAAATGTTAGTAATTGTTTCTATATATATATTCCGCGTTGTGTGTTCCGTAAACGAATTATACGAATTGCACTCGCCGGAGAAAGAGAGAAAGAAAGAGAAAGAGAGAAACGAGAAAACGCGAAACAAACGAAACAAATTATAGGTATATATTTTCCGAAGGACGTTACGCGATTTTCTTCCGGCTTGCGAGAGACTTTCCGTTGCGCGTATTATAGCGTTTGTCAAAGCGATGAAAACCACCAGAAGTCACTCAATACCGTTATTGCACAGAGATAAAACTGTTTTTTTTTTTGTATTTTCTCGCGCTCCTTTATACAAAGATATATATATGTATACTCTTATATATATATACTCTTCTTGTTCGCCGCGACGTCTGAATGAGAGCGTCGCGTGTGTAGACCGAGAGAGAACTCGGTCTATCAGCTGATTGAATGAGGGAAAAGAGACGGTTCTGGAAATAAACGCATGAAGATGCGAATGAATAGAAATGTCAATGCGGAGTACACGTGGATTCTTGTAATGACCTTCAAACGCTCGAGGAAATGCATGACATGACGGTGGAATACATCGGTCTTTCTGTCAAAGATTTCCGGTTTCGGGGGTTGATATCGAGCCGACCGACCGCGCCAGTTAACTGACTTCGTCAGCTTATTGTATGTGTACGTGTATACACACTCGTAAATGACAATACATACATATACATATTCCTTATTCCGTTTGCGAGGTATCTTTTCAGTTTCCTGTCGCAACGTGGCTCGTAAGTGTTCGAATCAATGAAACTCTGAAAAAAAAAAAGAATCGAGCATATATTGGCGAGAGATTATTTCAATATAAACTTTCAGAGAGAGTTATATTTCAAGGATATTTCGGCTACTTGTACAATCTTCGTTGCAAGATTTAGCAAAAAAAAAAAACGCAATTTTATCGTATAAACTTCACAGATTAAAGATCTTATCATGCGAAGAAAAGTTTAACCGAGCGTTGTTTAATTAGAACTCTCTGCACGAGGGGTGTAGCCTTTGAGCGCATCTCGCCAACCTTCACCGGCCAGGTAAACGGAAGGTTAAAGATATCTTTTATACACGTCATATCGCGCACCGATGACGTCGGTGCAGTTTACGTTTTCTTTTTTCCTTACGGTCCAGCTTTACGACTCGTGTAACGCTCTGCGTCCTATTACGTAAAATCCGGTAGGATTTGCTCACTCGTGTCGCGCTCGTTATTCTTGATTTTGTTTTTCACTTTTCTCTCTTCTTATCAGCACCGAGAATTTGATAATTTAAACGTATCGAGCAATTGGGCGATAAAAATCATTAATATCCCGCGTTTCGCGTTTCGAACACGAGCGAAATAGAAATTTCTCTTGTAGAGAATTATTGAAAATTAATGTATCGATATCTACTTCTAATGCGCTTCAACGTGTATTCACTTTCTCGTTTCTGAGTTTTTCGGATTGTTGAAGTAGAAAAGGGATGTCTCGCTTCTCTGTGTGTTTGCACACAATTCGCTGCAGCAGCGATACCGCGGATCGATCCACGCTACTTTCTCTGGCTACTCATCGGCGCGCGCTATTTTCATCACACTTTTGACATTGAATTCAGACTCGTGCGTTTCCAAAGGAACAATAGACCGACTTGCACCACAGAGACAAGAAATATTGGGTCATTAAGTATATGAAACTTGACAAATATATTTATATTTCTGTAATGACAATATAAATGATACTTGGATATTGATCAGAAACAATAAGAATTACGTGAAGACGCCTCGCCACGTTGAGAAACATATTGGCATTTCGTGAATTTGATATCATTTTGTGAACATTTGATGGTTCGTTAAAGATGTTCGGTTGTCAATAAGAAGAATGGAATATACAGATGTGAAAATTTGACTCTTTTATCTCGAAAAGAAAAACCAGCTTGAAAGAATCGCATTTGTAGATGCTTTAATTACCGGTGGTTGTTAATGTTTAAACAAGTGTTTCGTTTTTCGATAGATCTCGCGCGATTTGCGAGCTTGACGTTTCTCTTTTCCCGAGCAATCGATGCGACACGCGCTTTGTCGCACGCGTATACGCGATTCGAAGCGACGTTATCCTTTCTAGCGCTTTTGCCTTCAAAAATGTTTTGCCACAAAGTATGCCGGAGAGCACAACCAGCCGTATCTCCCGTATTTTGAAACGCTCGCCTGGCTTACAAAAGGCCGTCGCCGTGGAAAACCGGTACGGAAAATGTCACGGCCTTGTTTCTTGTGGAGCTTGATGAAGCGATTACACACGTAAATAGTATATCAATCTAGACGGGGTGAGGTTTCCGTTCATGCGAGTCTGAAAATCGAGAAAAAAAACTGAACGACTAGTATACGAGAGTTAAGAAAATTTAACTGTATACTGCTAGAAATGAATTCGAGTCCGGTACCTATTGTTTCTCCCCGAATGGATTAAATATAAAAAATCGAATGTTTAATAATTTCTCGGAAAATGCACGTTTCAAACATTAATTCGAAGATGGGATTTCCCGAGATATAAATTTTGTATGCCGCTCACGCTCTCTTTCGCCGTATAATCAGGATGATGGCTCACTTGGTTCTGTCTGTCTGTGGATTAAATATGACTATAGGAATTGCGAGGATGTGATCGACAATAGCAGACGCGGAAACGTAGTCGCGGCAGCGTGAAATGTTAACGGGGAGGCACGAACGCCTGATGGAGGTTTAGATTGTTTTTAAGTGGGCGTAATATATATGTACTACGCGGCGTGGCATCTGTGCGGTGCGATTTACACGCGCGCAACGGTGTTAGCGAAGCATATCGCGACCGGTACAGCTGTGCTGCCTTTTTTCCCTCGAAAATTCTGGATCGACGTTAAACATCAATTTCGTTTTCCCTCGCGCATCTCGATTTCCTGAAAAGAAAAACTGAACTAAACGCAGCAATCGAGTTTGTAGTTACCGCATCGATCTGTTGTAATCGTATTTTGTATCTCTTCTCGACGTTTTATGTGCTTCTAAATAACGAAACATCCATCGCTCTCAATCACTGAACTTCTCAACGTAAGTTAGAGATAAGATTGTATAAAGTTGTCGCCGTATTAAGGAAAAGATATAAATTTTCCTGGTAGAAGATGCATTTAATTAGACATTATTAAAACCGGCGATTGTACGAGGTCGAAGCTGTCGGAACAAAATGAGGACAGCATGCGGGATATAGCTTAGCTGGTAACCGGAAGGAAATCATAATTTGCTAGCTGCTAACGTGACCGTATCGATAGTGTCGCAATTAGGAAGAACGTTAACATGTACAAGTGTCGTATTCTCGAATTTTTCGCTTTAAAAAAAAAAAAAAAAAAAAGAAGACGCGCGAATAAGTTTTCACGTTGAGTCATTTTTAAAACGCCTCGCACAACGCGTAATAATAGGTAAGTATATACCGTAATCAACACATATTATACATAAACGCGCGTAGATGGGAAATTACACCTTGTTGTTTAAAAGCTAGCGGTTTTCCTCACACGTTTTCACACGTGACTATCTACCTACACACGCCCAGCATATACGATGTCACTATAATGCGTGGCGCGAGCAAATTTATTTTTGCGCTCGATTAGAGGGTTAATGCCAAGGTCCTCTTCTCGGTAAATCTTTATCGAAATACAGAAGATCTGATCACATTTTATCTCGCGGTTCTCGAGACAAACTTCTTCTTACGACAAACAATAAGATCTATTTTTTGCGAACTTTCACCGATGCTCTTTGTCGGAAGATACAATAGATTTATGCGTCTATTGTGTTTACGCTTCTATTTGAATTCATTAGTGTCCCACTGGGAAGAATAATTAATCTGAATTAACATTCCAGAGAGTTTATTCGAATACCATTGCTACACACACACACACACACACACACACACACACACACACAAAACGTATCTTCCATTCCTGGAAATTGTAAGATCGTACATATTTTATTTGATATGCGTTGCGCCCCGATATTTCATTAGTCTTAATTTTCTCAACTGACTCTTATCAAGGTTCATTAATACTAACGCAACATACTTTGTGTCTGAGCCGGCTATAGAAGCTGATTAAATTAATCTCTAAGGTGAAGTAGAATATAATTAACTAAATTGAATTCCAAGAAGAGATACAACGTTAGAGTGAAAGTGTTTAAAGGTTCATTAACGCGTTAAAAATATTTCACCGAATACATTACATCCTATAATTAAAAAAAAAAGAAACCAGAAAATATTAACGTTTCTCTCTCAAAATTAAGAATGCGCGATAATAATCGGAAGAAGACTTTCCGCACTGTGCGGCACACATTATTGATTGGAATAAGACTTGAAATTTACGATTGGTTTATGCTTATGGATTGTGATACTGTATATTTGATTTATGCTTAAAAATTGTATATTTGTGTGAACTTTATTGGAGAAGTGACAATCTTTGAGACGGTGGCGAAGGCGATATTGGGTGGCGACGACGACGACGACGATGTGGCGAGACGCGAAGGCAGCGTTCTAATAGTTCAATTAACTCGAGTCACCGAGTAAAATGAATATTTAAGCATGAAGCCGAAACGAGATCGCGTTCAAGTCAATGAATTCGAACGTGCGTCGTTTGCGTGTGAAGTCATCAAACGATTTATTTTTGATTGTGTAAATCGATTTATAAATGGCATTCTTATCGCGTCCTATAATTTGAAGTTGATAGATAATTGATCACTTATTAATGTGTGGTGATATTCCAATTGCTAATATTTCTCAAGATCTATTAAAACTAATGACTTTTTCTAGAAGAAATGATATAAATTTTGAAACAAAATATAAGAATCGATTAATTTTATCTCGAAAATATATCGTAAATTGTGTTGTAGTAAATCGATTTTTCTCTTTTGATATTATATCTTAATGAATATTTAAAACCGTGTTTTCTTTACGCCTCGTAAAGAATTTTTTTCTTGTATTTCTATAATATATATAAATTTGTTCGTTTGTATGCGTTTCATTTTATAAAATAAATATATTGTTACAGACATTAAAATATTGAAATTAAATCGAATGAAATTATATACAATTGCACTGTTTCATTACAAGCATTTCCATTTAGGGAAATGCTTGTAATAAAATATATTATTTCATTACAAGCATTTCCCTAAATGAATTATTTCATCATAAGCAATTTTATGCTTCATAAATTTACTATTTTAAGATCATATTGAACTTTTGTTCATATAGAAGCAATTACAAATATAACATATCAAATATATAAATATAATAGTAATATATATAATAGTAATAAAATATAAATAAATATACATAAAATTAGATATTAAATATAAATATATATATATATATATATTAGGTATTTTCTGCATTAAATTTATTGTTTTTCTTCAATTTTTCCATTCATTCTCTCTTTCTTTCTTACTGCACATTTTCCGGTACAACACATGTAAGATTTTACAGAAATACACGACTTTTTTTCAGTGTTTCGAAATGTGAAGATCAACAATCAATTTAAATCTTGCAGAAAATAGACACGCGTAAGGCGGTATTAATATCGAAACAAAATCGGAGCAGGGATCCAATGCCAATCGGTCGCGCGATCTAGCAAGATATTTCCGGAAAAAAAAACAGAAAACGGATAAACAAAGAAGAGGATGCGCTACTCTCGTTCAACAAAAATGCGTGCGCGGTCGCACGCACGATCGCACAGCACGCGATGAAAAATGTGCAGTGCCGCGCGTCGATGTTGCTCCGGTAACGACAAGTACTTACAATTGATGCTGCAGTGTCAGCATAGCGGTGCCTTCGGGTAAAGGGTTGTGTGCGATCGCGCGAGGATGACACCGCGAGAGGTACACATTCACGTTCGAGATCCTGAAGCCGACGTACGGTTCGTATGTGCCAGTCAGCCCGCGGTCGTCGCGATCACGGAACCGGTAATAATAACGAACGGCAAACGTGCGCGTTTAAAACGAATCCGGCACCTCACTCCCGACGATCGCCCGTGCTCGGCTGCTGCTCCACATACAAGAACGTTGTCGTCTCGAGAGGTATCGTCGCGAGCTGCAGCTGGCTGTAGCAGCACTAATGATGACACTTCTGCGCTGTGTCCACGTATGATCGAGACTATGCGAGAATATGTACACGCGATATCCGCGCGCGCCTCACGCTCGATACGCCGCCGTGGCCGTGGCTCGCATTGACACAATACATCCGCTAGTGCATCTGGCTTGACCCCGCGGGCCCCGCGCTTGTAGATCTGGCTGGCTGGCTGTTGCTGCTTCGTTCGGCCTCGTTCACTAGATTCAAATTTAGATACGGGTTCCATTTGGCGCTCGCAACAATCTCGAGCTCAGGTCGTGTCCGTAATGTTCGATCGCATTGGTCGCTTTGCCCAATCGCCCAATAGCTTAGCGAAACCTGCAACTACGTGAAAATCAACTGTGTGTCTTCTAAAGTTGTGGATTGCTTTTAGAATTCCCTATCTATCGGCCAATCAACGCAATCAAAAAATTGTGTCACGTGATTCAGTCCGTGTTTTCCGTTATTCTCTTCTATAAGAAGTGCCCACAGTTGAAACAGAAAAATATATCTCTTTTTTTCGATCCTCTTGGTACCCGCCATGGCCTCTCCATTAGTATAAGCTCTATGCTTGAAACGCATCGCGTTCATGCATATGTACGCGCACTTATCATACGCAGATGTACTTTGATGTACTTACATCAAACCGCTAGCACGTGCGAGAAGTTATAACCTTTCTCCTGATTCTTTTGAAGGCATGGAATAAGTTTTTCTCATCATATTCAGTCAGAAAGAAACGAGAGATGGGTAAATTGGGTCCTCGTTTGGGAAGTAGAAGAAAGGCGAAACGATGGGCCAAGGGTCAGAGCTCCAGTTCCAACCCCGTCATCACGAAGCATCGTGAACAATCGGCAAGTCTGTTCTTTCAGGATTTTTGCAGCACGTCCGGTATTACGAAAGAAGATGTACAGAAGCACGATGCTCTCCAGGGTATCGAGCAAGAGTTGGCAAAGTTCGACATCGATGAGGATCAGAGCACCGAAAGAACAGCAATTACCTCGAACACATTTGCTACCAATTACAGCAAATGCTCCAACGTTTCTTTCAGCAAGTTTCTCGAACATTTTCAATCCAGTTCGCTCATACATAAGAAGACCTTGGTTATTCTGGCGACTGTCGCGGAGATTATCAAGAAAAAAGGTGGCAAAGAAAGTTCGACGGAATATTTTGCAGCATTAATGACCACTTTGGGCACGGTAAAAGACGATGTTCATGTAGTAGCAACGCTATCGTTGCTAGGAATGTGTATGAAGACAGTGCCTAAAAACGTGCTCAATTTGAAATTTAGTACAACAAGTCAGACTCTTGTTAACATTCTAAAAAAATATGTTGTTACCGAACATTTTCTTATTCTGAGGCATTGCATCGGCTGTCTGTCAGTGTTGCTGAGGGTACAAGAAGCTGCTACTTGGACCGATGCCTCAACAGCGCAAGTGGTGGACGCTATATTATCGTTTACAACTCACGCCAAACCCAAGGTGCGTAAATCCGCGAAACACGCGATATGCGTAATTCTCAAGGCCAGTGATGTGATGAAGAGTAAGAATCCGCCAACTTATCATCCTGCCGCGGGACAGGTCGCAACTTACTGTATCGCGCAACTGGACGCAGCTTGCGAGCCGGGATCGTCTCTAGGAGTTACCACAATTTTGCACACTCTTGTGATGTTGAGGGACACGTTGCATCACTTGCAGAAGTCGCATGTGAAGACAATCTGCGAACGTTTGTTGAGCATAATGACGTTGAAAAATGTTTTGATAACGTCGAGCTGTTTGCAAACGTTGTACGGATTTTTTGCTTCGAGACCCTCGGAGGCAACACTACCTCTGCAAAGAAATGCGGATATTATTAGAGCTCTTTATGATTATCAACCCTCCGCGACGGATACACAGCCGACTTTGGCGTGGTTAACGGTGATGCAAGAAGCTCACTGCAACCTGGTGCACATATCATCGTCACGGCTATGCTCCGATCCTAGTGTTGGACTGGAGTTGGACTACAGTCTCTTACCAAGAATAATAAGCAAATGTACCGAACTGTGGATGTCCGATAAAACGGAAGTTATCACCTTGGCGTCGTACACCATCAAGATTATTCTTCAGGAATGCGTGGCTCCACTTTGCGAAACCGAAGAGAGAATCAAAAAATACTATGAACCTCTGAAACAGATTATGCTAATAATGCACAAAGGACTGATGAGCTATCAATATTTAGAAGCGCGGCGTCATATTCTTCACCTGATAACCTTGCTTTTCGACATAACAAGCAAGTCGAAAATTGCAGAACTCCGAAATATCGTGAAATCTCTGGGAGAGCTACGAGATTCGAAAATGTTCGGGTGGGATAGCGAAGTGGAATATGCGATTGGCGCGGCGATCAGAACAATGGGACCGCAAGTAGTGTTGAATGTCCTGCCTCTGGGAAATGACGACGACGAGATCAATTGGTCACGGGGTTGGATGATTCCGTTGTTGAAAGATTGCATAACGGGCGGCACCATCGCTTTCTTTAGGGATGATCTACTGCCGATCGCTTTAACATGCGAAAAAAAAGCAAAAGAACCGATAGTTGGAAAGACGTATGAATTTTTGATACCGCAAATTTGGTCCATCCTGCCCAGCGTGTGCAACGATGCCAGCGACGTGAAAACTAACTTTACACCTGATTTCGCGGTATTGCTGGGTATGATTATCAGGGACAAAAAAGATCTCAGGAAGTTTGGGATGACTGCTCTGAGAAAATTGGTGTCGAGAGCGACGCGGAACGAGAACGCTGACGACATTGCTCAACTCGCTCGCTTCGCGAAAAATTATCTGCCGATTCTGTTCACAGTATACACAACGAAACCATGCGGTACAGATGAAGAAGGACAACGTCTTGCCGCGCTGGACACGATCAAAATTTACATGACGATTGCGAACGGCGAGTTGGTAAATGATTTGTTTGATCAGGCTCTAAATAAATTAAATGAAGACGACACGGACGATTTCTTCAAAGAGAGCGTGCACGATCTGTTGAGAGTGCTGATCGGCTACACGGACGCCGACAGATTGAACAAGTACTACAGCATGTGCGAACCTGTTCTCATGGATGACAGCAAGAAAAAAGCACAGAAGAAGGCCTACCGATTTCTGAAAGAACTATTCAACAGCGATAAACAGGTGTGCAAACAGTTTGTACAGAAGCATCGACGTAAGATAGAAAAAAAACTGATGCTTTTGGCGCCGAAAGTGTGTGTGACAAGTAGAAAATCGCGCCTAACGTGTTTGGCGCATCTTGTCAAGATACATCCGCAACTGGAAAATACAACGTTTCTGGAAGCGATCGTTCCTGAAGCCGTGCTTTGCATCAAAGATATAAACACGGGATGTCGAAAAGCCGCGTATAATTTACTCAATGTGATCGCCGAGAAATTTCTTGACAATCGCGAACATCTCAAGAACTACGTGGATATGATAATAGTAGGCTTAGGTGGTGATCAAGAAACAGTTACCAACAGTCTGTTGTCTCTGACTTCTATCACTTATCATTACAATGCCCATCTAGACGTGGAGATTATCAGAGAGATTTTAAAGGAAGCTTGTACATTACTGACCAATGATGTGAGAGAAATAGTCGAGTGCGCTTTGGCTTACGTGAAGGTGTATATCGGTGTAATGTCATCTGTTGTCGTAGTTCCCACGTTACCGAAGATAATCAATGCCTTGTCGCAAATGAACGAGGACTGTAAATGTCACTTTCGATACCAAATGCGTGACGTCCTCGCGAAACTGATTCGAAAATACGGCATCGAAATGATTTTGAGCATGGTGCCAACGACAGATGTAATGTTGCACAAGAGGCTGAAGAAGATCAACAAACTCGAAGACGCGAAAAAGAAGAAACGAGAGGTGGAGAGAGCGAGAAAACAGGAGAACGATACCGACGAAGAGTTCAGCGTCAAGAGAAAACCGAAGAGCATAGAGGAGATATTGGCTGACAGCGACGAAGAATTCGAAGCCACGGAGAACGAAGAGCTGAAGAAAACTAAAAAAACAGCGACGAAAACAGACGCTTGGATTCGAGAGAATGAGGAAGACATAGTCGATCTCATAGATCCAACAGCTGTCAGAAATATCACAAGTCAGTTTATAGCCAAATTTTACTTGATATTCTTACCATGTTCTTGATTTTACTTTTTTTCACTTGAATGATTAATATTTAACTGATATATAACTGAAAAAGACACAATCAGTTAAAACTCAACTCTAATAAATAGATGTGTAATTAACGTGTAATTTAATGTTTTTTTTAGCTACACAACCGACAGTCACATCAAATTCAAAAATCCCAAATTCGCAAAAAGCCTCGCAAAAAGAGAAGGATTATGGTTTCAAGATCGCACCTGACGGTCGCTTCATCATCACGGATGATAAAGAAAAGGACAGTGACGCAGAAGAGGGAAATAAGAAAAAAAAGAAAAAAGGCGCCTCTTTTCTTCATAGTGATTCGGAAGATGATTATAGTAATTATTTTTGCTTTGGATTGTGCGTATATATGTGTGTGTGTGTGTGTGTGTGTGTGCGTGCGATAATAATTTATTGTGATAATTTATGCATTTTGTAGAAGATGACGATGATATATCTGTAGCGACTATGAAGGTTGATGGTAAAAAACGCAAACATAGCGAGAATATGTCAGACGTAATGAGTTTGAAGAGTCAATCTACGTCAAGATATCAAGGTAAATTTAAAAATATGTAAGCTTACAACGATATATATTACAAACTTCTGTTTCTACTTTTATATGTCTGTGATTATAGCCGGTGGTTCAGGTATTCACAGACCGTTGAAAGCTAGAAAAGTGGAACGTGAACCTGGTTCTGAATACCGATCGACGAAAGCTGGAGGCGACATTAAAAGGAAGGGCAAACCAGATCCTTATGCGTATATACAATTGAAAAGATCTGCACTAAACAAAAGGTCTGTTTTCTCTCATATGTTAGAATCATAAACATGTATACATATTCTTAAATTAATACTATGAAATAAAAATAAATTGAACATTTATGTTCTGTACAGGAAGCAGAAGAAAAGTGCGGGCAAGTTCAAGAGTATTGTTTCCGGGACGAAGAAAGGAGCCCGCATTGGAATCAAGAACAAAACAATCAAGAGGAAGCATTAAGACCTATAAATCTGTAGATATATTCATTATGCTATTCATGATATTTATACTATTGGTTTAAATGAATACACGAATTTATTTTTAATGTTTTGTTTATGTTGTATTTCTGAAGATGCTGTGAATACGAGTACAAATCGTAAATATTTGCACAGAGCGAAAATTTCTGAAAAAGTATATTTATGTAAAATATATAAAGGGAAAGTTTGGTCGTGCGTCCTCTGATGATTTTACTCAAAAGAAAAACTTTACTAAATTAACACGGTGGAGGAAGAGAAAATATAAGAAGGGAATAAAGAGACTGAGAGGCAGGAAAACAAAAGTCATAGTAACGTACACACACTGGGACATAACTTTTTCTTATTTTTACTAGCATTCAATACAAGTTAAATTAACGAGGAAAGTAGCGTCCATGAGAATACTGTGTCTATTTGTATATATACCTTCTTCAAATTATAAATTATAATAACAGTCAAAATTTATATACACACATAATTAGGAGACATGGAAGAGAACCCGTTAATATAATTTCAGATTGCAAAAATAATCAACCTTATAACCTTTTGTTACACGCATCTTATTTTCACTCGTAACTTTTCTCCATCATTGCTTTCAATGCTCCGACTATGCACAATGGACATAAAATTTCTGGATTCGATGCATGATACAAAACGTTTCCCAAATACTGCGACGTACATGGAAGAATTAACGATGAGGATGTTAATAATTCAGTTTCCATTGTTGGAATAATGTCCGTCTCATATACAGACATTGGAAAATGATGACCGCAAGTAAATATCATTTCATCTTCCTTCGTCATGAGCAAGCGATTTGCGGCATCTGAATCCTGTTTAGAATTTCTCACAAGTTAGATAAACATCACAAGTTAGATATTATTTTAGATAAAACGAACGCGCGCGCACACACACACACATACACACGTACATGTTACCTTAATATGTGCAAATAATTTGGAATTTTCCATTTCGAAAAGTACCGTGCTGACGATTCCTTCCATCATTTGTTCGGGATTATT
>QVOB01009847.1:0-17278 GCA_014839585.1 Pseudomyrmex concolor | reverse complement strand
AACACGTGTAAAATGTTGGCGAAAGCGGATTTATTAACTTTTAACGTATCTTTCTCCATCTACCGACACGCGATTCAATGATTCCTCGATTAATCATTTACAAAAATCGCGCACAAAATTTATGACAAAAACCACATGTGAACACATAAATATTCGTGAAGTACGCAGCTACTACACTGCAATCTACTTTTTTGAAGTGGACAGTATTGAAAATATAATAAAAAAGCTTTTTCAAAATAAAATTCTCTTTATAAATTTGCAACGGAAGGAGAAAAAAAATGTCCGACCGCTAATCGGATTACGGAATCGCTACAGGATCTATTACAGAAGCCGCTGTCCGGCTATTTTATTTTCCCCCAATGAGATCCGACGCGGCTGTCATTATACGTCGCGACATTTTTATCGCGCAAGAATATCGGCGGCATTCACCGCGCGCGCGTGGTGGAATTAATTAAGTATCTCTCTCCGTTCTCGGTGGGTGGACGGCGCGGGATGGCGAAATTACTCGCTTCCTGGTTGAAGAGCCTCGGATTGTTCGTCGACACGAGAACGTCGACGCGCGCGTTAAGCTCCGTTTACACCACGTCATTTTCCGTAATAATTAGGATTATCGTAACAACAGCAAAATACTACGATTACAATGGCGGGAAGCTAGAGACCCGTTCGCTCTGTCTCGCATTCCAAGTATCGTTTTCCGGAAAAAGCTGCCGTTGCTGCCGCTGCACTTTTCGCGATGTCTATTATTTTAAATTTAATATCCGCCGTGGCGCACGGTATCGCGAAAATTTCTACGCGCGCGGTAAAAATTTTCTATTCGTGTACGTACCCCGAAATCTATTTTCCAGAGAAGATATATATATATAGCGAAACTGTGCATGATAGTGGAGAACCGTTTTTGCGGCTTACGCCGTAACAAGAAATTGATTTTCGGCGGTCGAGAGAAAAAAAAAGGGAGAAACAGAGATAGAAAAAGCGGGGGAAAAAAACGCGACCGCGCGACCACAAATCGTGCTCTCGGCGCGCAATCTCCGTAATCCGATCTAATTAACGGAGAGACGTGATCGGATTATCGAAAGTTCGCATTACCAGCGTACAGTCGACGCGATCGAGTGCTTTTGTTCGCGCTACTCGAAAATTTGTTTTCGACACACCAAACCGCGGTCGACAAATGTCGCCGACGATGAAACGCGCGCGCGGCGACTCTTGGCGTTTATTTTCAGCCGCCGCGCTATTCTGTCGATTTATTTACGGCACGTATACGCGACACGCACCGACGGATTCTTTATTCCGTCCGCGTTCCAGAAATTGGGAAGAAAAGAGAGAAGAGGTGATAATTCGATCGGAAAGTTTATCTATTGATCGCAACAACGCGACAACGTTGCAACAACGAATGTGTGCGGGATGTGCGAATTTTATTTGCAATCTGGATATTTTCGTCGATTAAAACAAAATAACGCGAAATTCGGAGGATTTTTTCTTTAAATACGTTTTTACACGTCAATAATCTCGATAAATCACTCCGACCAGGGGAATTGAGATATAACTACACCAAGGTCCTCAATGCTGAAATGGGTCGAATGTCATTAACATTACCGGAGCGGAGTAATCACGCGATCGGTCGCGATATTCACGATTATTAACCCGTTCGCTAATTTGTCGTTTCTCGTCGACGACAGATCGTCTCCGCGAAAGACGGACGGACGCATGCGCCGTGAGTATTACGGCGGCAGTTAATTTTCAGTATCGATCATCCATCCGGCGCGCAACGAGGGCGATTTAATTAATTAATTTCCCGCGACATGAGTTACGTTGAGTAACCTTCTCCCCCTTTCCTCCCTCCCTCCCGTTGAACGTTCGATCGCCGCGAAAATGGAATCGGGTTCTCCGCCACGTCTAAACACCGAGGCACTCTCGTCACTCTCCGCAAAGAAAAATGGCGCCTCTCTAAAGCTAAATCTTCGATCTTGAATAATGGATAATCAGTAAAACAAATTTCCGATGGAAGTTTTTCTCATACTTTGAAATAAGCTTTTTGTCCGTTTAAGTGGATGATGACAGATGATGAAGTTATTTTGCATGACAGAACCTGATGCAATCAGCTTGTAAAACGTAAGGAGTCGCTACGCTGGCACACAATAGCCACACCGACGAGCACACTCGGCGGTTTAAAAGGCACTCGCGTGATGGCGGCTCTTAAGTTACGCGCGTTTCATGCCGAATGAAATTGCGTTCCGCTTCCCGCGAAACATCACGTCAATGCCACGCAAATCCGCGAGCGTTGCTTATTTTTCTACAAGATAGTTTCCGGTGGGTGTTTACCCGAAGAGAGAGAGAGAGAGAAAATGTTCTCTCGCAATGCTATGTACTCTTTCTTTTATGTGGAAAGTTCGGTCGGCGGTTTGAAAACCGCGAATCGCGAAATACGGAAATCACGCCGAAAGAGAAAACACACGCGTCTGACGGATACCGTCGGGCAATCGATTACCGCGGAGAGGAATCACCCTCTTATTACACCAGACAATCGCCTCGTGAAACGTTACGAAAACGAACAATCGACAGTTGATCGTTCAGACAAACGAACGTTGGAAGAAATCCAGGAATCGCGGCGCGGTTAAAACAACATTATGTAAACACGCGAATCTCTGAACAAAATCAAATCCGCGTGGCGGTCTGCGTCCAAATTATCACAAAAAAATTGACGAGAAAATTAGTCGCGAGAAATGAGAAAAAAAATAGAAATAGAAAACCACGTTATACGACTATCGGAAACTTCTTCTGTCGCTCCCCTGGGATTGTCTCCTGGGAAAAAACCTTTTTCTCGGATATAATCCGTGCTTACAAATCTCGAATCGCGGAAGAAAAATCGACGGTGTCGCGACACGTCGACCATAAACGTCGGAATAGAAAAATATGACACGCCACGCGAGCCCAAAATACGAGAGAAGCCCGAACCTTGAATAGAAGAAAATAAGAGGAGAACTGCGCGAAAGGAAATATTCCACTCGCGCGTGGATTGATGGATTGCTCAGCGCGAGTTGGACGACCTTGATGATCGAGAGAAACCACACGTGATTTACTCGTTTGACTCTCCGTGTTATTTAAATGGCCGTGAATTCTGGTTGAAGAGTTTAAAATTATGCCTGAAGAAACTACTTTGAATGTAAAAAAAAAATGTATAGATATGTATATTTTTAGCGCGAGCAAAAGAATTATCAAGCCGTATCGATAAATAAAAGATATTAAATTATGTATTTTTAAGGCGTGCAAAAAAAAATGATTACGCCATTACCGGTAGAGAGAACAAAATCAACTAAGATAAAAAAAAAATTTAAGAGAGAATCTAAGTGTTATAACAGCTCGGAGCCTCGGAATTGAGACGAACAAGAATTCTGTATTAACGCGAAGGTGAAATTTCTTTTCTTGTCGGAATAGGAAAAAGGTCATCAACTTGTAAAAATAATAAGAGGACCTAGAATGGATCTTCGACGCTTAATAAATCCTTTAATATCCCGGTTATGGAAAGCATTTAGTTGTCTCGTAGGTCCCTTAGATCGTTCGTAGCGCATGCTCGACATTCTCGGCATAGGGTTCCATAAATTGCGAGTATGATACGTCCTGAAAACGTCGGCCGTAGTGCTTTAACACCGAGCGCAACGAGAAGAAGAACGAAAAAGAAGAAGGAAAAAGATTAAAAGAGTTGATGACATGCGTCGGATCGATACCAAGGTAAAATGAGACATCTATCTAACGTGCGACTCTCGTGACGTAGTCATAAAAAACAAAAATATTTGCAAAAGATTTTTCTTCTCTTCCTCAACTTGTCTCTCAACACGCTACCAATTTTTAAAACTCGATAATAATCTTATAACTCTTTGAAATCCGATATAATATAATCCTATAACCGATAAAATTCATCATCGGTTATTTGATAGCGCTAAAATCGTGTTTCCTTGTGTTTATATTTCCATGAAACATCGTAACACCGCGCGGTGTTGGATTCGCACAGCAAAAACATAAATACGACGCAACAAACATGTCACAAAACCGCTGTTTAATCTTTAAAAGAATAAAAATTCATTAACTACAACATTCACTACTATTACTTAAACCAATTAATTATATTCATTCGTTATTTATACGCACGTGTAGTTGCGTTCAGATTCTTGTGTAAATAAAAAATACGTTGAACGTTGAAAATGGTATCAAAGAAACGAAAAACGTCGCGGTGTCTAACGCGGTACCTAATGTCGCGCGATAGTCGAGAGGCGAATTCTCTCGAATTGCGAAACGTGTTCTGCATAATGATGAGCTGCGACTTCGGTCTCGACGATAAAGCCACCGCAGCAGAAAAGAGGATCGGGTTCTCTCCGATGATAGCGAGAAACCGGTTTTCGCGATTCGGACACAGGACGAGAAAGACAAACGATGACGACGATGTGCAAAAATGTTTTAATCATAACGCAGGTGCAACGTCGTCGCCGTCATATCATCGGCAACGAGAAGAGGCATTGTGCTGAGGTAGCGGCGCATTATCGAAGAAAATAGCTCTCTCTCTCTCGGTTTCGCGGGAACGTTGCACGATTACCATTCGCGGCGCAAAAATACACCCGAGGCGCAGTCTTGGTCGTCGATATTCGGATCACGGTCACAATTACGAGCCGCCGATATCACCCGACCGTGGAATTTCAGGCCGAGGCGCAGCGTGAATCGCGAAGTAACCCGATGAACCTTCTCGTCATGCGGAAAAAAAAAAAAAAGACTTGCCGGTTAGAGCGCAGAGCTGGGAGGCTCTATTCTGCGCACTCGACTCGTTGATACGAGTGTGTTAAACGAGGTCGGGTAAAAACTTAACACTTTAAGAGTAGCAGTTTTGGCGTTCCCAATGCTGACACTTAATACATCAGTCAATTCTGTGGCCAATACTTGAAGCTTCCTGAGATCTTATTTCTGCTCTAGCAGATTCTATTAGTACTGATCTGGTTTTTATTTCTGAATCAAGTAAATAGGTCTGTCCTAGAAGTCCGCGGCGTCAGTTCGGAAATGTTAGTAAACGATAGTAAGGTGCTTGAACGAACCTTCGCCGTTTCTTTTTGCTCACGGAGAAACCGTATCGTAACTAATCACGATTACGGCAAGATTTCCTATTACGTCGATCGCGGCGACATTCGCCGTGTACGCATAAGGCGCGGTTTCTAATTCTCGAGGAAGCAATTACACGCGCCGAGTTTCTTCGCGCGCGCGAGTTCGGCTCTCCGCTGCGTCGAGAGTACACGTTGCTCTGATTGCCGGTTTGCAGTCTAGTTTCTATTGACAATGGCGTCGTTGACGACGTCGACAATGTTGCCTCAATGAGGCGCGCGCGCGCGCGGGCCTAAAGGGTCGCTTTCAAGTCACGCCTCGCGAATGCAAGAGCGTTGGAATTTTACAGCAAACTAAGCGTTTGCACACATCGCTGTATCTTACGGAGTAAATTTACACACGTTGGGAGTAGCGTTTTGCAGAACTTGTTTTGGAAAACAATTTCGAGCGAGATAGCATCACGAAACAGCTTGGAAACTCAAAGCTGATGTAAATGTTTTGGTATAAAAGTATATATCAAAATATAAATTTTGTTTGGAAGCCGCAATCACGTCAGCTAAAATGTCAGTGCTCAATCTCGTTACAAAATAAAATTGAGAAACGTTGATAGATAATAACGAAACGTCCGTATTGAATATGCGGATGGATTCTCGCCGCGCGCACATCAGACAAAGCCGCGTGCAACGGAGATTCTCACGATCCTGAAGAGAACCCGACGTACTCAATCGCTGTATCACGTCAGGGTATACTCGTCAGGTGCGCGCATACACGCGCGCACACCGAGAAGAGGCCGAGAGTTCGAGGAACGCGCAATGCGGTGCCGCGATAAGCCGCGTAACTACGCGCCACGAGCCGAGGAACTGTTTATGGCAGCAACTTTTACGCCCACGCTCCCCCTCCCCGCAAAAAACCGCGCTTTACCCGGTACGGTCTCGTTACCGCGAATATAAGTCTCATTGATATCAACCGACGGATCGCCATTATAGCGTGCGTTTTTTTTTCGCTATTCTCCGTTGCACGAGTGTGACGATATTTTTTTCTAGCAAGTGATTTTTTCCACGTGATACGATTGCGAAATTGTAGATCGAAAGAAGGTCGAAAGAAAAACTAGATACACTTCACTAGAGTCTAGTTAATTTCCCGAGACGACAAAAACTGATTCGACGAGATACTCACTAGTACTTAGTGACAATAGAAGCACCAAATATGTAGAATTCGAGATAAAAAAAAACTGTAAAACCAAAATTCTCTAAGAATTTTCCCGAGTGGGAAAAGGAGCAAAGCGGTCGTGTGTTTCCGGAAAAAATTCTGTTCGGTTGCGCAACCAAGTTGCGCTGCGAACTCGCGCGAAATCACGAAGAATACAAACGGCAGTGTTCACGGCGTCGCGTCGGGAAATTGGAAAATATGTGACGAAACGATCAATGGCTGCGTTCAACGGACTCGACAACATCGTCTCGCGCTTATTGTCAATGATTGGCCTGTTTCTCTGAATCTGCAGATGCGCGAATATCTACCGCTTGCAGACAGCAAGCATCAAGTCTCGAGCTCGCCGAGAATGCAGTCGTGAAGAAGAAAGCCGGAGCTTATATCGATCGAGCGACAAATATGTCACTCTCTCACCGACATTATTGACAGAAAATCGCGTGAACCAAGCGAGGGGGTTATGAACCCCCCTCGTGGTGAATATCCTCGACACGCGGACACGGACGGACATGCGCTTTTCGCCCTCGAGTACACGCGAGGGGGCTAACCACGGGGAGGAGAGACGTCCACGCGATTTGGAAGCGCGCGCAGAACCGGCATTCGCCATGCGAACCCGGACGACCACGACGCCTATCATACACACGCGCGTCTTGCGTCTAAGTCACGTTTATTATTCATCACGCTATTATGCATCAAACAGAAAATCAGACTTACGGTAGGTTCCCAGGTAGAGGCGACGACGGTGGAAGAAAACGTCCAACTGCAGAGAAGAGAATATATTCGGCGAAGATATCCGTAGGTTAAAAAGCGGCGTCTTTTCCGGCAGAAGAATCACACAAACGTGACACAGCAATATACAAATTTCAAATAACGAAATTCGATCGTCGACTTTAGTTGAAACTCTCACGATTCCGCGAGCAGTTTTTTTTTTTTTCACGTACGCGCGATCAGTTAGTTCGGAATCGACACAATAACGCACCACACGCGAGTTATTTTCGTATAAATCGCTCACACGACACGGGAGGAAAGAAGCAGCGCTGCTGACTGCGGATTTTGTGTGCGCGACACGTTAGCGAATCGTAGGCAGCTTCACTCGGCGCGCACGTCGAGGTGGCAGACAAGCGTCGTACGTGTACGGTACGCGTCGGTTCGTTGTGAAGAGAGACCGTTTTGGAGGTTAGGGAAGCACCCGACGACGACGCACCACCGGCTAGCTACTGCTCTCCTTCCTCTCTCCGCCTTTCCCTACAAGCTACGTGCTGCTGCCGTTTCACTCGTACCCTCACGTCAGCCCCTCTTGCTCCAACGCTCTCCCACACGAGGCACCAAGTATGACGAGTCTTCTGTGCACGTACAGAACGCGTCACGCAGCGTCACGTTGTGTGTGCTCGTCCGTGCACTTAAGCGATCGTCGTATTGCCGGGGTAAACACCGGTGGAAAAAGAGACGGAGGCGGAGCGCGCACGAGAAAGAGAGAGAGAGAGAGAAATAGAAACGACGCCGAAGTAAGATGGAGACGAAGTAGGAAACATTCAAAACAAGACGCCGCGTAACGTACCGAGCGCGGACAAGGACAAATACGGAGAGAAAAAATAATAAACAAAAGAAGTCGTTAAGAAGAAAAGAGAAGAAAACCGCGATCCTCGAAAAAACTTTTGGCATTTAAAACTCAAAAACTCAAGAGATTCGAAAAAACGTAAAGTGAAAAAACGTAAGTGCGCGCCGCGAGAGAGAAAAAGAGAGACGATGCTAAACTTCGCTACAGTCGCGGCATGCCGCGAGAACGAGGACGAGAGGTGAAGAGGGATCGCTTGTCGAAACACAGGCGGCTTACGGGGAGAAGGTTAGATGGAAAGAGGGGAGAACTTACTGTAGGAGAGCGAACCGGAGCGGCGCGCGGGGTCGGACGGCGCGCGGGAACACGACGAGTGGGGAACAACGACACACAACACGACTCCGACTCCCGAGAGGGACGCGGGGCGACTGACTGCACGGGCCGTAGTGGGGGAACGTAGGCCTTCGCAGGGTGGCGCGCGGCGCGGCAGCCGGCAACAACCGACTCGACTCGAAGTCGCGACGATCTTACTCGCGCGTTCCGCGTCGTCGATGGCGCTGTCTTCTTTCCTCCTTTGTTCGTCTCTCTGTGTGCATCGCCGCCGTCGCCGATAGCGAACGATGTAGGAGGCATGCCAGGATGTGTATACGGGGTGTCCCGCGAGAATCGAGTCGACGGATCACGCGCCTTTCGCATTCTTTCAGCGGACTCCGACGCTTAAATACACGCGCGAACGTTCGGATGCGATTTGTCGTGAAAAAGAAAAATTTCGTTTGGACAAAAATAAAATCGTTGCAGCGGATCCGTGATTTTTGCGTAGAATTATTTTTCGCGCAGGAAAGTGGAAATAAATGTTCCCTCGATGACATTTGCATAATACGAGTTTGCATAACGCATACCTTGGCTGTATATTTGCATAATGCGGATACTGTGTTTTGTATATTTGCATAATTCGAATTTCGATTTTATTTCGATGAGTAATATTCTATCGTTCGAAAAATATCTGAAATATTCTGCGGGATCGCGCGAACGTGTAAACGCGTTTGTGTTCGTCAGAGAACACCGTCGATGCTAAACCGAAATCCACGCAAGTTCAAAATTCCAACACAAATTCTTTTCGGAAGGTTTAGGAATATAATTCGTCCTTTTTAGTAGATCTACAGTAAATTTCTCAGTAGATCTCTTTCTCTCGTTCCGAAGCGTCCCGATTCTTTATGCCTGCACAAAGAAGAACCTTCGTTCGAATCACCCGTTACGTATACGTGCATCGCACGGACAAAAAGAATACCGGCAAGGTGAGAGAAGGAGCGAATGGGGCCCCGAAGACGAAACGTATCGGGTGCGACGAGGACGGCGCGAACCGTAAAAAAGCGATGAGCGCAATAGAAAGAGCGGCGAGAGAAAGAGAAAGAGAGAGTAATTGAGAAGGGACGGGAGAGGTGAGGGACATGTCCGGGGAAATGAACGGGAGACCTTGCACACTGCCGCGGCAGCAGCAGAGAGAATGCTTTGTGTCGGATAGCAGTTGTGCGATGGGAAGAGAGCTCGGGCCTGCTGCGCGGGAACAAGAGGGTAGGACAGAGAAGGAGGGATGCGAGGGCAGGAGGGCACCAGGAGGGCCCTCAACCGTCTGCCATCCGCGTCGCGCATAAAGGTCCTCTCAGACGGTGAATTCTCTGGGCGAGGTTTCTCCTTCTCACCCTCTCCACCCCGTCATTTGCCGAGGGGGACCCGCGCGGAAACCGGATTGCGTTTTACGTTTGAGCGTCCGGGGTTATATTTTTTCGACGCGATACGTGTTATTTGATACGGGCGCCTCGTTCTTTCGTACACTTTCGTCGCGCGCGCGCACGCAGGGGTATTTTTAGCTGTGCACCGCGTATTTTTGACAGCGGGTCCCCTCATCGGTCCGTGAGACGTTCGACGCCTCTGCTAGAATTCTCGTTCTCTGGAATCCGCTCCGGAAAGCAAATGCTTCATCGATCTCTTCAGAGTCAGATCGTCGAACCCTCCCTCGCGATGTCGTGAATTGTTTTCACGCAAAATCAATTTTCATTGTTTTTAAACAACGAAAGAAAAGCGTTTTGTTACACTTATTATTATTTCCCGATTATTATTTTCACGTTTTTTGATTTCTCGAAGCGCTTCGGATCGATTTTATCGCATTGGCAGATAACGCATCAGGGTTAATAATGGAGGTGTGAAAGCCGACTGGCGTATATTGCGATTGCACCGCAATCCTGCAGATTTGGTACGTGTGCGCGGCGGGGTTGCACATGTGCGCGAGAGATGGGAAAGCAAATCGTGGGAGCGCGTGAAACGAAGCTCAACTGCCACCACGGACGACGACGAAATATCGTCGGTTGCTGCTCTACACCTCGCGCGCAAGAAGCAACCGTGAGCCGGCATATCACGTATCAAGCGACTAATCAGTGAAATTCGTTTATTACGCCGTTGCACGAAAAGCACCGCCGTAGCTCGTCGTCGTTGTGCAACGGTGATTCGAAACACCTCGAATATTTAAGACGCGAATTAAACGCGCCTTTGATTACCGAATATACAGCGCTACTATAGATCGATCGCTTATCGCGCTACGTAATTTATTTGTAATAAATTACTGTATCAGCTCGATATTGTTTGCCGCTGAATCAGTCGTGTTGTAACAAAATTAGATTTCACGCTCATTGTGGGAACTAATATTAGAATATTCTCTTGAAAAGTGGGGAGCTCTCCGAGTTTTGATTCAATTTTTAATGCCTACAGTCTTGAAATTGTTGTAATAAATTATTCTCTCTTCCGGCAACGCACAATTAAAATGTTAATTTTCCCTCTTCTCAAACACATATCAGGTGTTCGACGCCATAGTTTCTCTTCGAAGATTGGGGATATACAGAGTGTGCTTACATGTGACGGGAAGGCTGGTGCGTCTTGCCACGGACAAAGGAAGCGCTGAATCGTGCGGCCCTGCGTATTTGCATGGGAAACGTACCCACAGGATCCCCGCTCTCGCGCACAAAGGACCAGCGAGCGCACACGAACGCGCGCGAGTTTCGCATAAGTGTTTCCCTTGCATTTGCGAGGACACGTAGCGCAGAGGGATAATAAGAAGAAAGAAGTCTCAGGGTCACGTTTTTAAAAAAAGTAGGTTCAAGGGGAAGACAGGATACAACACAGAGAGAGAGAGATAGAGAGAGAAAAAGAGAGGGTTCGCGGTTTCTCTCTCTCTCTCTGGCGAGCGCCCTCCTCATCCTGGAAACCACGAAGGGTGCGGCTTAGCTTCCCCCGTGCGCGGATCCGTCCCGGCCGAGATTCACGCCGAGAATATGGGGCACCGGATCGAGAGGCTGGACCGGGAGAATAGTTTATACAGGTCACGGGATTTATCCTGATAAAGTCAGTTGGTTGTAAATTCCGTTCTCGAAGAAAAGCAAAGGTTTTGAGTTACGCGAGGCTCGCAACCGCGCGCCGTTCGAGTTCGCGAATTCAATCGGCCTATGTCGAGTGTCTGTCGCAACAACTCAATTTTCCTTTCGTAATTTAGAAAGGATAGCGAATCGCCGTCCGTCTCACTTCGATGTAACGCTTCGGAGTCTAACAAAAGAGAAATTTATTTAAGATATGAAGTAAAATTTATTTAAGAGATAAAAAAGTATATGTATAGAATTTTTATCTCGCTTAACTAATATATTCCCTTTTTTTTTTTTTTTTTTTTTTTTTTTTTTTTTATCGCGTATTTTATAAGCGTGAAAATATTGTTTATCGATTCCTCGTATTTATACTATTAATGTCCTGTTTATTTCTGCGGCGTGCTTATCGCGCACATACATCAGTTAAGGCAATCGCGGGATTTTATATTTGTTATACAATCGATTTAATTATAATTGACGTAATGATGAGGATTATTATTCCCAAGGCTGGCAATCAATCCTATTGAGTGACGAGTGAGTTGAAAGGACAGTACAAACACTTTCGTAATCGTTTGGGAGAAGAAAATATGACTACGTAAAATTTAATCTTACTAATGGCACGGTTCAATTACTTGAAATTTTCTTCTCTTCTATTGAATTTTAATTTTTTCTTTTAACAATTCGAAACTCTGTGTAAATTATACATTAGGTTAGGTTCGTACACTGGTAAAGAGTCGTACACTGAAAAAGATAAAAAAAAAAAAAAAAACAAATCGAACGTTTATCGGTTTTTATATTCAACAGACACACGTACAACTTGTGCTTTAGTTTCGCATCTGCCCTACTTTTGTTCCAGTGTAAATTATGTTACAGTCCACTTTGGACAAGTTCGATTCCCACGTATATTATCGAAGTCGACGAAATGGTGACTCATATCATTATCAACCGGCCAAGGCTGAGAATCTATTTGACCCTATCGAGTCCGGAGCGGAAATAAAGCGTTTTCATCGATGTTGCCCGTTGATAACGTATGCAAACGAGGTCGCGAGGGAAAGAGACAGAAAAATAATGAGAGAGAGAGAGAGAAAAAAAGAGAGATCTCCGTGTCTTGTGAATTTTCTGCACTTCGAAACGACAACGCTCGGGAAACAAAACAACTCGCGAGAAGGGCGAGACAGCCCGAGAGACCGGGCCCATATCTCACTCGGTGTGAAACGCTAAACGCCGCGTTACAAACGTGCGAATTAAGACGTCTTGTCCACGCGCGCTGCCTCATCCTACAAAGAGGATTGATGCTGCGAACTCTCTCTCTCTCTTTTGATATTTTTTTTCGATTTTAAAACGACGACCTAGTTCAAAATTTAGCGTATCAACCATGTACACCGGACGTTGCGCTTCCTAAAGCAGCAGAGCGTTACACAGATCGGCGAAAACTTCGCGGAAACTATAAGGATTCTTACGTAAGTAAGGCTTCGTTCAAAGTTTTCCTTGAAGATCGCTAAGACGGAGACATTCCGAAAGTTGATGAGCACGAACACCTACGATCGCGCGCGCGAATTGTCTCAATGCAGGCGACGCTCAGTTTGGCACAAGTGCGGGACGTCGTTCATCACTCGGACGAGCAGTCAGAGATGCTCGCTCCGAGCGGGCGATTAGATTGGTCGTCACATTGGTCTCGTAAAAATCTGCCCTAAGTGGATCGCAGTAAATCAATCAGCTGTTTGGCGAAACCGGAAAAGAGTTGTAGGGCAGTAGGTAGTTGGAATAACGCTATTCTATTGTCTATTTCTAGTCGCCCACACTGGAATAAATATTTGACAATTACTACGTGTGTATATTTCACGCGGGAGAAATTTACCCCAAGCAAAATATTTGTTTAAAATTCTAAAAACCCCGTAAATATTTTTTGTATACTTTAACAGTTGCAAATGTTTTTCTATTTCATACAAAAAATGGCAAATGTTATTTTTGTCAATATATAGACGAATGTTTCAAAGTTGAAATTCATTACAAGTGTTTTTATTTCAGTTCGTGTATGGGAATAGAATTACATGGAAGAGCTTTTTATCAAAAGTATTTTAAACATTCGAAGAGGAAAAAAATCTTTTTGTTTATAATATTGTTCAACCTAATCTAATCATTAGACCTAATCTAATTTTCCAGCTTACACGTCTATTACGGGAAGAATGTATATACACGCAACAATAAGAACGTACAATTTAATCTGTATATTTTGAGAAGATAATGAACACCCAGAAGAGTGAATCTCAGAACGAAAGTAAGTCCGGAATGCGCGATGAAATCGATCGGCTCGCTCGAACGAAAGTAATCGAAGCGAAACGCGAGCGATTAAGCGACGCAGCAGTAGTGCTATCGGTTATCGCGATCAGGTAACCGTGAACCTGAATCCAGAGCGAGACTTATTCCGACCGGTATGTCGTATAGTAAAGCCAGATACAATTCTCGAGTGTGCGTATATATACACACGGTTTCATCTCGTCATTCAGTACAATCTCCAGGCTGCTGCTGCGAGAGAGGGGGGGGGACAGGTTTGTCCACACTTGGCACGGATTATATTTTACCGCAATAATGTGTCTGTCACGTAAATCGTTTCGCAATCACGCAATTGCGATACGTAAAGTTACAGCATATTTGTACAATTGCAGCGTCGTTGTACGCGCGAAATTTAGAGTAAAAAAAAATATATTTGCTTGCGCACGCGACAAACTTTTTGCGCGTATTAACATATTCGACGATTTATCGGAACGTTTATTTCCACTGCGGGATAAATGCATCTATTTTTTATTTACTGCTTCAACGTCACAATGTGCGAGTTGTCAACAATTGCCGCGTATATTTATTTATAGCCGGTGAAATATCGACGCTTACTAAGCGTGTGTGAATGAACGCGTGAAAATCTCAAGGCCTTTTAAGCCGACGTGCTTATCGTGTCGATTACATTGACATTAATTATCATTAATTATTTGCCTGAAATGTATAAAAAAGATTTTACGATGACATTAATGTTTATTTTCGCAACGACATTATTGTATTCGATACAGCGCGGAATCGATGCGTCGTGATGTATTCCTCTATGCGAACAGTCAGTCCCTCGGTCGGTCGCTTCGCTAAATTTTTCGAGAAACGTTCGCGACGGCTTGTGCGCGAACGACGAGCCAGAAGCGCGAGGGAACTGAAATTAATCTAAATTAAGTAATGACGCTCCCCCGCTCGCTAAGAACGTCGGCGCTAGAGCGCGAATCACCGCAGTCCAGTGCTGTATTTCAGCAGAAAACGAAAACGTGAAAATTTTCTACGTGAAAATTTTCCACAAACATTTTCTAGACATTCCGCCCGTGAAAACGCACCGTGAAAATGTTCCGCTTTTTATGTTCCTTTCCTATGTATTTTCAGAATATTGTATTTAAACATTTTTTATACTCGGAATGTATATTCAAAACAAAAATTTAAAACACACGAACTCGTTACGAAAATGTTGTATTAATTTCTCGGATCGCCGCTGATGGTTTCGGTAAGTAAAAAAATTCAGAATATTTGAATAAGTAATTTTTCTTCATTTAAAGTCTGAAGTACTGAAGTACTGCGGCAGTTATGTAAAAGGATAAAGAAAGACAAAGAAGAGTGAAGAGTAGCTTAATTAATGTAGTAGACTCTAATAGTTTCGATGTGTACCGAGCTCTCGAAGTTGTAAAAACGACGCTGAACGGTGCAACCGTCGCTTTCGTTCTTTCTTCTTTTCCTTTCTTGCGCGTTACATCTTCACGGCACGCACCATCTGCTGTCCGTCCCCTGTTAATTAATTGACCGGCTTGTCTGGCTTACACTTTGTTCTCTTTTCGCGCTGTGTTTTTCCCTCTCTATCGTTTTACAACACTGCTTTCCATCCGAAAACACCGTACAAACGAAAACTCGATCGAATCTCAATAGTAAAATAAAAATTCAACCACCGAGTAATTTGATTGGTTTTCAATTGTATTCTTCATTTGCATGATAAATTTACCTGATGCTCAAAATCTTTTACGTAACGCAATCGTCGCGTCGGTTTTCGCGAAACTTAACCGAGTGTGACAAATTCTTCCTCAAATGCTATTGTAATTGCCAGTTGCCTGAGCGGTATTTTATCCGCGGTGTCATGAGAAATTTTGACCGATGCGTATTAATAAGACGGTAATTCACAATGAAATATAACGACAATCTGACACCGACGGGCAGCAGCGTTTAAGTGAAAAGAGACGCGCTGGCACCGCTTCAGTCACTTCTAATTCTGTTCTCCGCGGCCATCAGCTTCAATTTATTAATCGATTAGCGCATTCCTTAATTCGGAATATCTCACGTAAAATATGTCTTACATATCACACGTCATTCGTGACGATACCTCGTGATGATCTATCGCGTGGTGTGAGCGACGTAGCGCGCGCGCGCGCGTGAAAGAGAGAAAGATAGTTGCCATAAATCGCGAGCTTTGTGAAAGATTATTTTTGCGGGAAACTATATAAAACGGCAGAGCGTTAATTGCCACGGACAAGTCAATCCCGAGCGTGCTACTTGCCGCAGTATGGCGAGTTAATTAACCGCCATGTCAGACTCTCTTACTCGGGAGCGCGCGCGATCCCAGAATCTAGCTTCGAGATCCACCTTCCGTGTCTCTCGCCTTTTGCGCTCTCTTTCTTCCTCGCGTAATAACCCACCTATTCCGCCCACACACACACACACACATCCGCGTCTGTCTATCTATCTCTCCGTCTCTATCTCTATCATCGAGAGAACGTAAGCCCCGGGCTCGTCGCCAACTTCGCCTTGCGAGCCACCGGCACGACCGAAGGGGGCTTCGTGCTCGCTCGCTGTTTGACTTACCAGCACTAACGATTTCAGCCAAAACTTCGCGCCGTTCAAATAACGGCCTACCGGAAACGTTATTTCGTTTTCGTATATTTTGACGCTTTGACCCAGACGCATAAACAGCGTCGAAAACCGGCGAGATCCAAGGCGGGTTGGTCCCCGCACATTTATTTCGCGGCTTATATAGCCGAAGAAATAAAACACGCCCATATCTCCGTGAAAACTTTCGCGCGACGGCGGAAACGACATCGTGAAAAATTGACGTAAAAGGAAACGGATATGCGATATTCGAATATAATATACATATAATCTCGCCGAGATGATAATCTATTTTGCAATAAAAACAAAATAAACAAAACGTGAATATTGTGTAGTCTTGTGCACACGTCGCGAATAAAATGATAATTCACATTCACAGTGTTAAGCTCGCTTAAGCAACTTTCAAAGCCTGGCGTGTGGACACGAGGTTCAGAGCGTGAGAAGTTTTTCCCCCTCCCCGGATTATATTTGCGAAAAAGCCCGGCGTATCATTTACGGCGGCTGGAGTTAATCACAAACTCGGTTTGCACGGTAATAACGAGCTTTCCGCATTCTTCTTCCTTTTCTCTTCGTAAACAAAGTCGGGGACGGGGATGTTTTCGCGCGTCGTGTCTATGTGTGTGTATGCGCGGGCACACGAAGAACGCAATATTTCGCGGGCAATATGTTCGTTTTAATCCGCATGTACGTTACGATTTAAATTGGATATCGGATATAAAATTGAATCACATCGGTGCCCCCCTTTAGTCGCGAATATTCCGCGAAATAAATCTGGTTACGCGCGCGAAAGCTGAAACTTTTCTGCGACAATTCGATTACGAGGGCGACTCTGACGTTTCGATGCAAGTTTTAATTTTTCGTTCCGCTCGCAGATGACGGAATTAGATACCCTTCATTAAAACTTGGACGATGTATCACGCTCTATTGGCCGAAGGAAGGTTACGGGAATATACGTATATCTTACCGTTCTGCAAACGGTGCGCGCCTTGTGCGAACGTTCTTCCGCGATGTAAAGCTGGATATACACATAGCGAACGAACGCTGAACAAACAGCAAACGCGAATGTTCGTTATTATCATTCGTCAGATGTATACGCCAAAACAAATGCGAACAGAACATTCGATTCGCATTC
>QVOB01009846.1:0-14015 GCA_014839585.1 Pseudomyrmex concolor | reverse complement strand
ACAGCTAGTGGACTGAAACAATTTTTATCCCGCGCAAATCTTTTGCGCGATAATCGTTTCTGCTATTTTCTCGTTTACGCAAAGAAATGAAATTTTCATATAAATTTCCACGTATACGTTCCCGTGTGTGTTAATTATATCCCTGCACTATATTCTGTTGCTTATGTAATTCACACACGTGTGCGGTAGTGGAGTTAACACGACGAGATGTGTTCGTACAAGCCGACTGATGTTTGCCCGGACGGCAGAAAGAAATTCCGTGGGAGGAACGATGCGCGACGAGCTCGATAATCGTCGCGAATCGAGCGTGGATAATGACAAAAGAGACAGAGAGAGAGAGGACCCCGGAACGATAAATCTCGTGCGGAACGACGTGTCCCTCCCCCCTCGACACAGACAATGGGCAGCGATGGGCGTGACTCCCGGCGGGGCCCGTTTCTCGTTTTCATCCGTGCCGCTTCGCGATGGAGATGTCAAGCTTTGTGCGATTCGTCGCGGACCGCTTGTTGTTCGCGCTTCGCACTCGTGAAAATCGGAGAACGACGACCGGGTCTGACTCTGCCTGCGTGCGTGTTGTTTGTCGCGATTATGCGCCGACGCGTGTTACGCGTGGCCTGGATGATTATTTTCCTCATTGTTGCCGGCGGGAGCTCTCGACACCGGAACTAATGCGATGACGAGCGCGGAATCGCCGATCCGCGCACTCGAGAGAAACGAAATCGAGATGTGAATCGTCAGAGATATGCGTTCTCTCGCGTCGAACAATCGAGGAAAGGAATATAATTTATATTAGAGAAAGAACAACGACAAAACATCCCCGTTCCTTGTTTACGTAACGCCGTATCCTTGTGCGTGTCTTACACGCGCGTATTCGCAGGAAAATATCACCGTGCTCGGTCTCATTAATGTCCGCCGTGTCACGAACTCGATCACCGATTGGTTTTAGTTTGCTCGAGCGCGTTTCGTGTCGCCATTAGGCTTATTTGCCCCGACATCTCCTTTGCTGGCACGATTCTGTCATTTCTGTCAGTTGAAAAGTTACTCCTGCGGCGCAACTTATTACTCGCGCGCATATTACTTGCGACGCCCACGCAATTGTGCGAGGGAATAATTTTTCATTTCTTGTTGCGCATAAATTTTTACGCGCACATTCGAGTTATCATTCGAATCTTAATAATGTACTATTTTTTCTTTTGCTTTCCGTAATAATTACAATTCTGTCGGTAACGTTTTGACAGAGGACAAAAAAAAAGAAAACAAAAAAAAAAAAAAATCAAAAATGTAGGAATACGCGAGCGCGACATTCCACGAACGAGGAATTTGTCATCGAAAGGGCGAGCCACCCAGAAGCGTAATATTACGCCCGGGAACCCATAAAGAGACTCCGCTGCTTACGGCGAGACGAACGACGACGACGACGACGACGACGGGGACGGATCTCGTGAAGCGAGTCATAGGCATCCCGGGGCACAAAAAAGTTCGCCATAGAGTATTGGATGACCCGTCGTCGACCGGTCATGCGCCAGACCGATCAAGATACTTTATACGAAGCTATAGCTGCGATATTTTCCAAGCAGGCGACAGACGATGAACGATGGGAAATGGACCACCGTGAAGCGTGAGGGGATCGGCGGCGGCGGCGCGCCTATGGAGGTTTATCGCGAGATAACACAGCGTGTGTGCTCGTAAACGCGCGTAAAAGTATTTGTAGCATTTAGAGGTAGATAGAAACTTTTTTTTTGTTTTTTTTTTAGTTGCGTCCTTTTTTTCTCTCTTTCTCTCTTTTTCTCTGCAAAATTTATTACACAGCAGTGCGGTAATTAATCGACAACGTAACGGATACGGCGATATTTTATTTTTTAATGTTATTTATATTGTTTACGTTAGTTATGTTATTTATTTAATTACATTCATGTTATTTATTTGTGTCACGATATTCGTCTCCGATCCATTCGCGTGGCATCTTTGTGGCACTTTACTCGCGGATGCAAAACCAGAAACGCAAAACGTGTGGCAAAGAACTCTTCTGTGTTCGCCTTTCGTCGCAGAAAAAGCGATTCGACGCGGGGGAGAGGCGGGGAGCAGGGCTAATTATATCACGCGAGGACTCGAGTAATTAGCGCTGTCTTTAATTGCATTTCCAATTTCCTCGCGCGTGGCAACCGCTTTGAAATTAAATCGCTACACATCGGGAGAACGGGCTTCCTCGGTTTTTTTTTTTTATCTCCTTCTTTGTCGCGCGTTAAGGGTGACGGAAGACGACACGTTGGTTTCGTTTGAGGACCTTCATTTCGAGTTACATCCACGACGAGACGCACACTAGCGCGCGTCAGTGTTATCCTTTCTGACGACGACTATACGACGATGACGCTATTTACACGCTTTCGTACACGAAGACTCGAGATTCTCGAGTGGGACTTTGACGCGTCGCATCTGCGGTCTGCCCAAGAACACCCCGCGGTGAGTGCCGCGTGGAAATAGACGTGGAGAACTTTACGTACTCGTATAATCCCTTCGCGCTGCGCGAAGGGTGAGCGCGGAGAGAGAGAATGAGAGAGACACATTTAGGTAACGCGATTTCGAGTGGAGCCCGGGATTTTAAATCCGGAACTTACCCATTCAAAGACACCCCCTCAAGCCCCCCTCCCCCCGACTTTCTCAACCGCTCTTTTGCTACGTGTTTCGCGAGGTAGTGGTCCTCGAGCGTGTGTAAAGCGCGTGTGTATCTGAAGCGACGCGAGTTGTCCCGAGGTGTGTTCGCTGGTTACTTGAAAGATCTTCTAATGTATTTTCTCTCAATAGTTTTAAATATACGGATTCTCCTTTTGTGAAACAAGGATGCGCGTACACGCACGAAACATATCGTAGCGTTTTTTTATTTCTCTCAAATCTGTGTAATCGTGCGTCTAGTCTTCGCGCGCGCGCACATGGAACGCGGCAACATTACACGTGTATTTATACATGTACATTTACTCCCTATATCATCACATTATCCTTAAGCCCGAGGATCATCTGTGTGCACAGTAGCAGCACAAAAAAAAATCGTATCTGTAATAAGGGACGGATTAATACCCCTCGAAAAGGGGTACTCGATTTTAATCCTCTCTTATCCTACGCGCTCTCCCCACATCCCTATAGTCGACCCACGAACGATAATTCGTTCTTTTCGCATCGCGACTCGAGTTCCTTTTGTCAATCCCGACACCGAATCCCACAACAGTGGCCGAAAGTCTTTATTGTGATTTCTCTCGCGCGACACTTCCGCCCCTCTCCCTCGCGATCCCTCTTCAAATTTATATGGGAAAACTCTCGACGTCGTTTTCTTGAATCCTCCGAAAGCGAGAGAATCATCCTCCTCGCGTCGTCGTCGGCTCTATCCGCGTGACAGGTGGCGGATACTTTGGCTTTTTGGCCAAACTCGCGTCGTCTCTCACGCACAATAGCTCGACGCGTCACTCGCGTTTATACCGTCGCGAGTCTCTCGCACGCAATGAAAGGGATAATGGAATTCGGTATCCTTACACAAACGTAAGGATACAAATCATTTTAATATTCGATTTAAAATACATTTGAAAAATAGAATGAATGGAAAATAGATAATTGAGATCATATTTCTAAAGTGCGCTTTTTCAAAAAGTTATTTCAATCATCAATCTCACACATAAAGTTACGAAAAAAAACTTTCGCGAAAAAAATATATAAAAGTATTTGATACATTTGATAAATAGTATATTTATATTGTATTTTGTTTTTTCTACAAAATCAACAATATAAATTAAAAAACACAATTTAAAAAATAGACCTTGTTTTTCTCTTATGTCTATTTAAATTTTTCGACTCTTTGTTTATATTTTTTTGATTATGATATTTTACAAATGTGACTTTTTATTTAACTACTTAATTGCAATTTCTTTTTAATTGCTCTGGCTTTATCTTTTTTTTTTATCCGTTATTAATTTCTTTCTGCAATGAACTTCTCGGAATCTTTATAGGTACTACAATGACACTTATTGTTGTTTTGACTCTCACACGCATGGTTACAAATTTTAAATGGATATTTAAGGTGTGTAATATTAAGATCGCTTTTAAAAAACTTTTTATTAGTTATATTACAGAACACATGTTTCAATATTTTTGTCAAAAATATACGGACAAGTGCGTATCGACTTGAAATTTAATTTCCATTAAATTGATGGACATCACTATCACCTATATAGATAGAACTTTCGGATCTATTTTGTTTTTAAAATAATATAATTCGAACACTTCGAAACGAGGATTGAATTTTTCAATTCCATCAAGAGGGGATATACACATGTTGCCACGAGCACACGATCGAGCGAAATTTTTGTCAGCTTTTTCAAAGAGTGAAAAACGCAAAATGAAGCGCAGTCGACTACGCGAGAGGCTAATAGCGACCCGGGATCGGCGTGTGTGCGCGAGGATGATCGATATATATACGCGGCCCGGGGAAAACGCGCGTTCTAGGGCCTTCGCATACCGGCCGTGGGGCAGCATCGCACGCAGAATGTTCCGTGGCATCTGGCCGGAGAGTGCGAGCCGGGCATTGTGATTCGTGCATAGTTCGCATTTCGTCAGTACATTTTCGGACCTCCGACTCTTTCTCTCTCTCTCTCTCTCTCTGACCAGGAACATGATTAGTGCGCGCACACTTGACCTGGCCGACCCATTATATTAGAGGGGGAGAAAAGGAGAAAGAGAGAGAGAGAAACGCTATTATACCGATACTACACCGAGGCCCCATTTATTCGACGCTCCCGAAATACACGCTCGCGCCGGGGGCACGGTCGTGTTCCCTTTAGCTTTATTACGGGTTTTTCACCATTTTCAGATACGCACGTACGTGAGTGTTCGACCATGTAAAATGTTAGACATAAATTAAAAAAAAAAGAAATAATAATGTAAATAAAAAATATGATTTAAAAAGAACACGCAAACGGTCCTGGTTGAAAATAAAAAGCGTCAAAATTAAACAGAAGAAGGAAAAGTTTGTTCTAAAAAATAATAATTTTCGACATTACTTCATATGTTGAAAAAATTTTGTGAATAAATTTTCCCGTTGTTTTAACCGTGATTTACAAAACGATGCGAAAGATCCCGCTATAAGCGTCGTTTAAAGAGCGAATCACAGCCGTGCGGACTCGAGAGACAAACGAGCCGTGGCCGAAGACGTTATCGGGGTAATTTTCGCAGAGCTCGCGGGTAAACTGCCGAAATGATGGATCGTGTCGGGAACGCGGTGGTGGAGCGGGTGGTCGCGCTGGGCGAAGAGATCGGTAATGTGTGAAATTTTTGAAAGCCACACGGTAAGGGCGATCTCTCGCTCGACCGTTCGTCGACTAGCGGAGGTGTGTGTGTGTGTGTGTGTGTGTGTGTGTGTGAGCGGGTTAGATACACACGTTGCTCCGACAATTTATGGCGTTCTGCGTTTCTCTTCGTCATACCTGCGTGCATGTTGTCTCGCGCACCTCCCTCTCTGTCTATCTCGCGGTGCGTTCACCCCCTTCACGGCTCATCCCCGTGTTCCTTGTCCATCTCTTCTCTCTCTCTCTCTCACTCTCGGTCCGGCTGCCGAAATCGCGTCAGCATTTAGCGAGCAGTATATTAGGCGAAATACAGGCGGATATCCTCTCACGGACCATTACTGTTACCTTTGATCATCGCATGACCGGAGAGTGGTTAACGCTGCGTCATCAGAGCATGAATTTCTCTCTATCTGCCCGGTATAATTTACAATCCGCGCGTCGGCGACGGCGGCTCTCTCGCTGACCGAGTCCAGACTCGCTCGGAGATCTGCTATACATATAGAGACACACCCTCGCTCCCTTATTATCCCGCGTTTATAACGAACCTCGTCACTTCGGCAGCCTTAAGAGTTTCTCATTGCGATATGTGAAAATATCTCTGTACGTGTTTGCATTAAAATAACTAGCGTCTCACATTGTCAGACGGCAAATAAATAAAACGTGCAAAATGGATTTATTTAATAATTACAATTTTTTAATTTTTTCGATCCTTGAGACAATGAGAAACTCCTCTCACAGGATTGGTCGAGTCACTCGTCAAGAAAAAATGGAAGTTTGAAATTGATTGGATATCGAATTTATTCATCTGCTGTAAATCCGTCGGATATCTTTCGCACGTACAACATTGAGCAATAAAATTTCCACAAGTGAAATGCACAAGTTTGCGTCAACAGACATTGAAAAAGTGTCCAGATAAAGTTGGCGACAAAATACACCGATAAAATATCGAGCCGATCTTTCGGGGCGACGGCGGCGACGGCACGTTCGCCGCTTTCTTAACATGCGTGGATCAATGTGGTCAAAGTTAAAGACAAGTGGGCAAAGTCGCGCGCAAATCGTTCGGACGGTTTCGGCAACCAGCCGAGAACAGCCTGTTGCATGCCCCGGCTTGTCGGGGTTGCTGCTGACGTCACTTCCACCACCGTGGTGTACACAGCCGAACATCGGATGGTGGGCACCTCGGCGAGGACGCGGGGGTAGGGAGCGAGTCCCTGGGGTGTTGATGGTGGAGGGGGTCGAAAGGGAGTAGAGGGGAACGTGACGCTCTCTCGGAGGGCGTGCTTGACAAAGGCGTGGTTACCGTGTTCCCACCCAACAATAAACAAGCAACTCTGACGTTAATTTGTTTGTTTTGCCCTTCTCTCTACCTGGCTCTCTTTCCCGCCACTCGCTCTTTTCCTCATCCCGATCTTCGCTCCCTTTCTCTCCTCGCGGCCTCCTCGTTGAGAGTCTTTCGTTTTCTCGTCGCTTGTTCTTCTCTCACCTCGTTCGGCGAGGTGATCGCTGTCTTGTTTGAAACCTCCCGACAAAACTGGGTTAAGTTTTGGGAAACAATTAAGAATTATGTCACTTATATTTTTTTTTTGTTTCTCTCAAAATTAATCATTGACATTTACTGCGAGAGCGCGGGCGAAGAATTGTACCGATATCTATTGATACTGGCACGTACGTGGCGAGACACACACCTGCGCAACAAAGTTGGTGGGCAAACCGAAACTTTACAAGCGCAAACAGAGCGTTATCGCGACTTGTGCGGAACTCGGAAAACAGACACAAGTCGGGCACAAATAACACGTACGTGACTTCTTTTTGATTTGTCGACTTCGTCGTCGCCACAGCCGCGCTATTGACAAGTTTACTCAAGTGGCGACGAACAATTAGCGGATAGACGAGCGAGAAGTCGATAACAGTCTCGCTCCCGAAACACACATATGCTCGCTGAAAATAGTACACTTGTGTCATATCTGCCAGACAATGTCGTTATTTGAAGAGCGTACTGATACGCTTTTTTTTTTTACACACACACACCGTCGAAAAAATAATTAAGTACGTAAGAAGTTTATTTCGGCTCGATTGCCAGAAACTCGCAAATCTTTCACGTATCGGGAGAATAAAGAGCGAGTGTGTATTAATCACCTCGGAGGAGCTTGCGTAAGGTGTGGACGAAGGATAATTGTCGTCACCTAACGTCAGAGCGCTTTTGTAACGGGTCACCCCAACGTATAAAATTGGTTGGAATCGATCTTAAGAGCCCCTGCCCGAGTGCCGTAGGGATGCTCGGAAACGGGGAACGACTTGACCTTGGCTGGATTCACGCGTAGCTGAGCTAACGCAAAATCGAAACGCGTTACTTCCACCGCGTGGATCTCCTAAAGCCGGGTTCACATCGTGACCTGCAGCGGCGACTCTCTCGCGCCGGATGAGATTCCTGGATGTGTATTATGAACCGGTCAGATTCGCGCTCGGGATGACTCGATGAAAGTCAAATTTGCATGACTGTGTCTTTATTGTCGTAACACATTGAACGTAATGAGTAGTCAAGGGAACGTCTGATACCGATCAACTGAATAAAGTGTGACAAATTTATCAAGTAAATTCAAAACAGCCAATTAATTGTTTTATTAAGGATTTTGCCATTTTCCTGAGCAATAAATTCGAATGGGGTAAGATAATTTTTAAATTTTTTTTTTGCTGAACTAAAGTGCAAAAAACAAATTAACAATAGTGAAAGATTTAATTACAATTGTTAGTAAGAACATAATATTTTGGTATAAAAGATTTTACTATATAAAACCGTTTTTACATGTCGCAAGTTTTAAATGCAAACCACGTGTCTTGACACAACACATGTCACTATTATTTATTTTGTAGTTTACTTGCAGGCAGATTTGTTTTCAAGTTTTCTTTTGCAAATTAATTAGAATACAATTAATCGGACGTAGACAGAGAACTTGTATATATTCTGACTGTGTGCCAAATATTATCGAGCATGTATATTAAGTTATTTTCGCATAGGGTTGTCTTCGGTTAAGTTTTTTTCGTGAAATGCGAAGATAACTTGAACAAAATTTTTTGACTCTCTTGCGATGCGCAAGTCATGATTGACCTTCGCGTGATCGAATTGTGATATACGTATTGCGCAATACTGTGGCTCTTATATTTTTATATACTTTCAACATGTAACAAGTGCTCTCTGATATCGCGATTCATATTTTTCGAAACATTCTCTTCGCTAAATCAATATAAAAGCACTTGCGATCCACTTTCTTCGGCGTCCATCGCCGCATGCCTCGTTTCGCTCGGAAGCGAGTGCAAGTTCACTTTCAAGTTGTTACGATCGCGATATACATCGCGGTACGTGTCTGTTATACACTTTATGGCTCGCATGCGTATCCTTCAAACCTGTTTTTTTTTTTTTTTTTTTTTTTTTCGTGTGAAATGAGCTTGCGGACCTTACGCATCGCGTCGACAAGGGGAGGATGCATCCACCTCCGCTCTGAAGAAAGATTGTATAGGGACACACACACACACACACACACTACGCCGAGGCACGGAGAGAGGGTGAATCACCCCCGCGCGCGCCTGACGTACTCTGGCGTGCATAACACCCACGGTCGGTCGGTCCACGCGTGACTAGATACCGCTTTGCACGCGCAGGGAACACAACGCCAATTATATTTTAATATCCCTCTCTGCGAGAAACGCGCCCTCCCCCGGTTTCTCGGAGTGCGAACGATGCGAAATTCCGACGGCATGACGCTCCACTCTCACTCCTCTGGAATTTGTTTCATAAAAATTGATAGAAATTCGACAAAATGTTAGATCGAGGAAAAACCAACGATAATTTATAATATTGTTCTTTGTCCGATCTTACACAATCTAAAAAAACTAAATTAAAAAAAAAAAATGTTGCTTTCTCATAACATTCGTTATTATTTTCACAATTTATTAAAAACTTTTCCCATGAAAATCGATAAAAATAGTAAAAGTTTCACGATAATTAAAAAAGCCACAATAGAAAATTGATCATTATGTGTAAAAACTTGGCACAATTCTTTAGATCTCGGTTGTTTTTTCATCGAACTATCAGCACCTACATGCCAATCTGCTCGGGATAAAATTCTTCAATATTAATTTTTTCATAAATTTGAAAACCGAGACAGAATTAAAAACATCGTACTCCGATAACGGTCCATCTCCATCTGACGTCGCGCGTACCGGCGGCGTGTACGTTCTTTTCCCGTGGGGTGCAATGCGCGCACGTTGTCGAGCGTGCGCACTGCGCGTACAGCACGCGCCCTCCGCGATGTACCTTCCGCACGGTTGAGCATCTCCACCATTCAGAATCGATGATGTCACGAAGCGGAGCCGGAATCCCCACCACGTGGCCGTGGTGGGGGTAGCTGCGCCCTCCGCCTATTGGTCCGAATGGCAGTCGGACGTACCAACACGAGGCCGCGGCCACCGCGGCGGCACGACCCAACGAGGAGTCCGCGAGTCGGTGCGTGCCAGTCCGTGCGTGTGCTTTACCTAATAATATTTCCACGGCTAGTCCCGCTCCTCTTTTACCCCGATACACGCATCTCGCACCCTCTCTTCTTTCTCTTCCTCCGGTTTCTCTCTGTACCATGTACGTTTATATATACGTCTCTTCTCCCTCGCTCTCTCGCTCCACTTTTCTCGTATTCCCACGTAGTAGTTAGGCATCCTCGCGCTAGAGAGAAGCCTTCGCGTTGCGGTCGAACCCTCCTCCGCTCTCTCGGAGATCCGTCGGAGATCTCGCGAAAGCGAGAGAGGAGAAGAATCACACGCTGCAGAGCAGCACGTGTGCCGCACTCGCGCGGATCGGCATAAGCGCGGTGGTTTGTAGTCATAATCGCTCTCTCTCTCCTCCGCCGGTCTATAGCGCGCGTCCGATAGTCGTCGATGTTGTCAGTTGGCCGAGAGACGGACCGACCGACCGACGACCGCGGAGATTATTCGCAATAAGCTCGTGATTTAGCGCGCGAGTAGCCGCGAAAGTGAGGAGGGTGGTAGTACGTGAGGGCGGGAGCGAGCGCGCGAATGGTTATACGATATAACAGATTCAGATCCCGAAAAAAAAAAAAAAAAAAAAAAAAAAAATCGGAGTGCTCGATCCCGCGCGAGTGACGAAGATCGGACGTAAGAAGAACTTTTGCAACCACGTGTAACGCCCGTAAGACTGTGATTGCTACATGCAAGGTGCGACGAATGCGAGACTAACGAAAGGATTCGGAGGAGCGGTGCCTCTGCCAAGCCGGAACGTGGGAACGAGGACGGACACCGTCGGCCGTCGGCAGCAGCTCTTGGTATGTCACGTGTTTGTTACATTCGGAAGATTTCAAACGAAGGGTGAAAAATGAAGAAAAACAGTTGGAAGTATCAAACAATTCGATACGTTTCTTGTTTCTAATCTTTAAAACACAGGGGTTGGTTTTATCATTTTGTTGTCAGTCAAAACAGAGGAAGTACAAGTAATATATACGAATGTGTTTTACTTGGGACTTGTTTTATCACGTTCATGCATTTATATCATCATCAGGTTACGTGTGATAACATTAGATAGAAAGAGAAAGAGAGAGAGAGAAAAGAAAGGAGATTTTCCGCAATTAATTCGAGTCTGAAAATCGCGTTTCTAATCTTACGGAAACAGGAGGAGGAACGAGATTCGTTTGTCACTTATTTGCTTTTTAACAATTTGCAATTTCTCTTCCGATTGTGTTTTGATCTAATCAACAAATCATATACAACTGTCAGGTTTTTTATCTCCTCGTTTAAATCCCGTTTTTAATCCGCGATTTCAACTAGACTCGAAAACGATGATTCTCTCTCAAATTGTGAAACTATTTCCGCGTGTGTAAAGACGTCAAGCATCCGGAAGTTCACTTTGGAAACACGGCGTCTTTGGAATTGCGCGCACTCTCGAGCAATTGAACACCGTAAACAGACACACACACACACACACACCACCGTTTAATCGGTCCTCGCGAGTTGTGAATCAATGGCACGCGGATCCTTTTGATTCATCTCGCTGATTAACACCGCTCAATATCGAGCGCGGGGGATGCGGATTGCGCGCGAGTAGCGCATAATAACGGCTTTGAACGCGCGGCTCTCTCTCACCCTCTTTCCGCGCGCGATATGCTGCGCCGGAGACGAAGTGCGATTGAATAGCGCGTTGAATCTCATCTCCCCGCGCGCACACATCAGGCTCTTCTCGCGTCTTTCTTTCTCTCTCTCTCTCTCTCTGTCTCTCTGTCTCCGCAGTATATTATGACGTAATTAGGCGATATATGCGAGAGGCTTTATGTACGATTCGCCGTGTAAAATGCGTCCGCAGAGTGAATGAGAGAGGCCCAGGGGCGCTCTCTCTCCCTGAGTGAATGCCGGGGCGTACAAGTGTGCGGACGCCCCGCTGTGTGACATCCGACGAGCATTGTGAACGCTCCTTTCCAGCGTTGTGTCGTGACGACGACGAGCATTGTGACTCCGCTCCGGTTTCGCCGCGAGCGGAGAGTTTCTTTGCGGTAAAACGCGCGAGCGATCTTCTCTCTCTCTCTCTCTCTTTCTTTCTAATCGGAGTATAAATATGTATACGGCGCGACACGCAAGACGGTAGCGTGTAGTAGAGATTATCTCATCGTAAACAACAATACGCGCGCGCGAAACGCATCCCGGCTTTTCCCGTCGGCCGATCTGGTGCTCCGATTTCTTTGTCGGACGGATTAAATTGAATTTTAAACGTCACGTTTTCACAATGACATTAATGACGTTAATGAACGCCAAAGTCGAGTAAATAGAGACGCAAAGTGAAGGAGAGCAAAGACAATTGTTTTGAATATTTAAAGATCTCGAAAAGAGCGGAACGGGGAGAAGAACGCAGCGGAAGAGGCGACAAAACGCGGAAAGTGACTTTGCAAGTGCGAAACGGAAAAAGCTCATAAGTATCGGTAAAATTCTTAGAAAAGAGCGGAAAATTGGCCCGCGCCAACTCCTCGCTATACGTGGCGCGGGAATTGCAATTGCATCGGGGGATTGAATTGTATTATGTTTCGAAGGAAGCCTTCCGTAAGATCTATAACCGTTTAACGCCTCGTTAACTGTTCATTATTAACGTGCCGTTAAACAGGAATAGATCCTATAAACGACGCGCGCGAATTAACGTTGATCAATGAAACGTCTTTCGACGGTCTCTACATCTGAAACGGATTGAGAGACTCCGCTAGCCGATTGATTGATATTGGAACTGAAACTGTAACAAAGAATATCCATTGGCTATATATATATACGACTGGCTTATGGCCGGTATTCGACAAAAGATTTGTTTTCGCGAGATCTTCTCGCGAAGTGCGAGAATTTTTTTCGCACTTTGCGACACAGACACCGCGTAAAAAAAAATTACGATAATCGAAAATACAAATTGGAAGAACTATATTGTTATATGGAGAAACATGTGCAAGCTATATTTGATTTTACATATAAAAACTATATTCGAAATGTTTACGCAAACATTTTTTTCGAACACTGACGTGATGTCGCGCGACAAAACATTACTTTGCCAATTAATGATCGAAGATACAAAACCACCGGAAAAATTATATTGTTATAGCATGTAGAGAGAAATACATATATAGACTGTATTTTAATTTACATATAAAAACTACATGTGTTTTATCTTCTCAAGTAGAAACACAATGTGGAAAAAGTCACTTCTAAAATTAGTATTGCAGTTCGCGCATCTATACATGTTGAAACTGTTATTTTATTGATATCGGAGCGCGTTTATCAATATTTTTTTTTTTTTATCAGTGACGTGAGAGTTCACTTACGTAACGGATTTGGGGTTATATAATAATATCTTTCAAAAAAAAAAAAAAGATTCGTCACAAAAACAACGTTTACGTAAGACGCGCGCGATAAAGAGACGTGTGCGGATAAAACTTCACAAAAAAGTAAGAAAAAAAACTCGGAAAAAAACTCTGAAAAACACACGAGAGAAGAAGATATTTCTCGCGAAACACACAAATTAAATTAATCCCACGCACATTATCGCGTACGTTGTCGCGCGATTTATCTCTCCCTCCCGATCTTTTCTTTTTCTCTCGTTTTTGACGCATAAATTGCGATCGTCATCGTGTTCGGATATGTAATGTGATACGCCTCATTCTTCTTCGCTCCGGTGTAATTAAGTAATTAAATGCACAAACGCCGCGGATATACGCGCTCGCTCGCACGACGGAAATCGCGGGCGGAAGTCACTTTATACGCTAGCGCGAGCGGTTAATGCCTGCGGGGGTTGTTGTTGGGCGTGTATCACGGGAGGGTGGCGGCGGATTTCGCGCGCGGCGACAGCGACTACCGGCGTTGTTGGATGCCATTAACAGTGTTTCGCCGGAAATGTAAAGCATAATGCGCTCGGCAGCTCGTGGATATGGAACCTATTACCATTCGCGTGTATAATACCACCGCCATTCTACTCTACGTCACGCGTTGTTGCGTGCTGTTGTGTTCTCGCCGCGGAGCGAGAAACGACGGAGCTTCGACGAGCTCGTCCCGCGAGGAGACAATTCTCGTAAGGAGAGACGAGACTCGCGAAAGTGTCGTCCTCGTCCAAGTTCGCGTTTGCAAAAGTTCGGACTTGCGGAAACTCTATCTCTCTCTCTTTCT
>QVOB01009844.1:0-20089 GCA_014839585.1 Pseudomyrmex concolor | reverse complement strand
CCGACTGCCGACAAAAGAGTTCGATTTATACTAAAATGTCGATCCATAAGACTAATCATCTCTTTGGTAGCACACAAACATATACACTACCGCGTGAAACCTCTTCTTTTTTTACTTTTTCTCAAAAATTAAGAATATTGTGTTTATGTTTGTTCAGTAAATGGCAAAGCAAATAGCAATTGTTAACTTAACTTTCGTTAATTCGAACTCTATTAGGAAATGGAAAATAACAGATAGAAAAACGTTGAGAAAATAACACGAGTGGAAACGATCTGGATATATCTAATTTAACACCTGCGTTGAAACGCAGGTTGCCTATTAAGTAATCGATATGGAACAAAGTGATAAATTTAACAGATGCTCTCTTCTCACAGAATTACAACTAGGAAAGTTCTAAAACAACGCGCAAGCGCTGTCGTCTCTCAGCAAAAACTCACGATAGTTTATTCTAACGCGTATATACACTTGCGCTCGTAAGGTACACACTTTCTTTCGCTCGACTTTTGTCTGTTAATGTTTTTTTTTTATATCAGTTATTATTATAGATGTGCAGTAAGAAAAAACATATCGCGAATTTGAAAATACAGTAAGGGAGTTGAATATTTGACATATAAAACAAAAAATCTTTTATTATGTCCTTATTGAAGTCAAGGAGATGTGTCGAAATACAATTGAATAATACATTGACATATAGAATATCGTAACTGAATTAATTAATTACATGATGCGTTTCTTTTCAGAATGTGACATTCGCTACATTGCGCAATAGGTCGTGGCACGGAGTTTACAGACTTCGAAATAAATGTCGATTAAACGACTGTTTGTAAGTGAAAAAAAAACCCAAATCAAACACGTCACAAAGCATTTGCACGTGACGCGTCTGCTACGTTTGAACTTTCGTCTTCAGAATTCTGGATGCCGTTAGCTACTGGCGATTCAGGTACCTACAAACAAACTCGCGTAAATAAAAAAAATAAAACAATTATTACTTGTAAAAATATTTATAAGATAATACACGCCTGTATATTTTAATTGTATTATTATTACAAGTCTTTTACCTGACGAGGTAGATCTAGCAGACTACAAGGCAGCCTACAGCTGGGTAAAACGTCTGGCATGGGCGGCGGAACCGGCGGCTCGCCATATGTCTCGTGAAGCTCTTCCAATCTGGTGCAGAGAGCGGTGCCTCGTTTGCTCGTGGCGTTCATCTTCTTCATGAGCCAATCGGCCTGTTCCTCCAAGCGTTTCAATCGATCAGCTCGCATCGCCAAAACCTCTTCCGGAGTTCGGCATTTACTCGAAGCGGCTTCTTTCCGCGCAATCGTCGCACCACTTCCTTGCGGTTCTTCTCTCGACGAGTCGCTCGTTTCGGTTGTGGAAAAGTCTCTGACTGTGTCCAAACTCGAGGAGGAATCGACGGACACGCTGTCGGAATCTGCGACATTTTCCATTGGTTTGACGGATTCCTTGTGTTGTTCTGTCGATTCGTCTTGCTGTCCCGTCATCGATAAAGATTGAACAGTCGACGAGGCAGAATTTTCCATATCCGCGGCCACGCCGAACACAGGAGTGACTAGACGATTGGACGGACCCACGATCAAAGGATCGCTGAACTGCACGCTCTTTATAGACGAGGATGGAACGGCTGACGTAGGAAGAGGTCCGATGGCAAATACAGGTGTCGTACTGATTGCATTCGTGGTGACGGCGGTCGACGATGCTGAAGAGATGGCCAACGAAACGTCTTCGGACTTGGTATCGCCATCATCATCGGACCTTTTGGAATTCGTGATCGACGACTCATCGCCGTCGTCTACCGCCGAAGGTAAGTCAATGCTTGTGGCTGTTCGTTTCAGTGTTTTTGCGGGCAATGAGCACCAAGATTCCGCGCTCGGTGTCCACGATCGCGTGTTTCTGTCGCAGTCCGTTCTCGAAGTTGTCACATAACCGCTTTCGGTTGTGCCGCCGCCGGTTTCGAAAATCGAATCGTCACGCGGGTCTTCAAAGGATATCGCCGAGTTTTCCCGCGAGATGGTCTGAACAACTTTGTCCGGTTCATCACTGTCAACTCTTATGAGATTCTGTATGACGTTAGTGAGGGCCTGATCCAGAGGATCCAAAGTTTCTTGCGCGCTCTCTGCAACACGCTGTTCAAAAATTTGTGTGTCAGTCAGCAATATAGATCACATGTTTCGTAAATACAAATAGACAGGATTCGATTGCTTACCGCGGTTTCTGCTACGTTGACAGATTCCGAGTCCAGCTCCGCTTCGATTTCCGGCGTTGGCGTGCGTTGCTCCAAGGAGCCAGTCTTCGACTCCGACAGTTCGGTATCCGTCGGCTGCTCGGACTCCGTGTCTGGTGTCGGCGCTCTAGGATTTTCCTGTATTTTGAAAAGATTTTTATAAATGAAATATAAATATTGTTTTTTTTTATAAATAAAATATGAATATTGAATATGAATTTGAATCATCGGATGACTCCCGCACCTTTCGCGCTCTTCTGCGTGGACCGTGTCTGATTCTTTCTTCGATCGCATCATCTTCCTCGTCGGTGTCGTCGCCTCTTTCGTCGCTGAAAAAAAAAAAAAAAAAAAAAAAAAAAAAAAAAAAAAAAAAAGAAGTAAAAGAGACAATTTTTACATCAAATAACGAGATACATCAGAAGAAATAAAATTAAAAACCTAATAAGAATGTTAATTTTTAACCTGTTGAAGAAGTCGCGAGCAGCCAGAGCTTTTCTCGCAGCGAACTCGCGTCGCAAACTCCTCCATTCCAGCTCGGTGTTCGTGTTCTTCTGTCTGGCCGACTCCCACTTTTCTCTGCAGTATTCCAATTCCTGTTTCAATTCCTGCAACATCTTTCTCTTCTGTTGCAGCTCGTATCTCAATATTTCCTCGTGGGTGTGCAGCTGCTGATGCTGCGCTTGCATCCGGCCGACAATGTTCCACGTTTTCGCTAACTCGGCCGACACCATGGAAAGTCTCTTCTCCTGAATTTTATGTAGATATATTATAATTATAGAAGTCGTATTTTTGTTTCTTGTTTGAAAATGCAAAAAAAAAAAACGATTGCTTACCTGTTCGCTCAGTTTGCTCTCCAAATGTGTGTTCAGTTGCTTCATGCGATTCATTTCCTTCTCCAAGTGCTTCTTCTCCAAGATCAATTCCTTCAGACGGATGTACGTTTTGCTCACGGATATTACAAGTCGCGGACCGGCCGGAGTATCCACCGATTTGTAACAACTGTTCGGATCCGAACAGGACGCGACGGAGACGCTCGGAGAAGTCACCGCGTGACAACTGAGCAATTCGAACAAAACGCGCCACACCTACGACGCGATTTTGCAATTATTTCACGTCATTAGCAACAATGTAATTTTTACAACAAAGATAAAAATTTATTGTAAAATAAACATATGATTTTATATTAATTTTTACAAGATCACCTTAGGCAAATTGTGAGCTATATTTTCCTCGTGTAAATCGTCTTCTTTCTTATCGACTTCGCCGTTTTCAACGCTGTTCTCTTCGTCCGCGTGGTTCTGAGACTTCGCTTTGCCGCCTTCGACCTGCTCGATCAGGTCCAAAAGAAGTTTGGGAAGTGCCGCTGCTTCGGTACTTTCCTCTCTGGCTATGTCGCTTATCAGATCGTGATTCTCCTGCGGTAGCAAAATCAAACGCTATTATTTATTGATTACAGATCTCTCGATGATATTTACAGTATCAACAAGTGTCAAAACGATTTAAAAAATTAACTAGCTTTGCAATACCCGCAGCAGTTTAGTCAATCGATCGAGATCCATGTCCGCGGAGGAAGCTCCGAGCAGCATCTGCGTGAACAATCCGTTAATAAGAGACATCTGATTCTGAAGATCCCTGCAATCCGCCTTTGTCAATCCCAGTTGAGACTCCAAATTGGTGATTTCCGTGTCCTGAGCGTCGACCTGATCCAGAACAACATCATAAGACTCGCGAATTCTCGAACGATCAACGGAACGACAGAACGTCTCGATGTACCTTTTCCTCGGCTTTCTTCAGCTCGTCTTCCAAGCTCTCGGATTTCTTCACCGTGTACTCCAGTTTCTGTCTCACGTCTGTCAATTCCTTGACCGCGGAATCCTTCAACTCGGCCAGAATCCTCAGCCTCTCGTTGTAGAGGCTCTTGAGCGCGTTGATGCTCTCCAGCTGTCGGTCGCATTCGGCATCCGCTTCGTCGCGATCCTCGAGAAGACTCCTGTCGCCTAATCGGACCGACATCTGCGCCAGATGATCCTTCAGCTCGTTGGTACGACGTTCTCGCGCGAACAGAGACTCGCGCGTTCTGCCGGCCACCTCCGCCAAACACTGTATACGATGACGATGACGTTCCGAGTCCGTTTCCAGCTGGTAGCGAAGATCGTCCACTTTCTCGATTTGATACCGTATGTTGTTTCGCAATTCGTCCGACACCTGAGACACATTCGTCTCGTTTACGAGCTCTAATTCGGCAAAACGATTTTCATTCTAGAAATGATAAATAATGCGTGTGAATAAATTACCTTCAAAATACTCGTTAACCGTTGCGCTTCCGCACGTCTCGACTCTCTCTCGCTTTCATCCAGACGCTCGCGTTCTTCTCTGTTTGTTGACTTTGCGCAATTCGCGAAATCTTGCGAACCGCTGTGAACAGATTGCAAAAAAGCCAGCATGCTCGACGTTTCGGAATGAGCTTCCTTTTCGGCGTCCAGTTCTTTTCTTAGTCTTTCCATCTCGGACGAAACCGCCGCAATTGCCCGGTGCCTGGCTTCTCTCTTCAGGGTCAATTCCTTTTTGAACTTCTCCATGTTAGCAGCCGCGCTTTCCGGCGCATCGTTCGTCGAATTAACCACATCTGAAATTTTCACGCGTATTTTACGTTTATCTTTTTTACTTTATTTTTCAACCAATTGCAAATGACGTACCAATGTTATCTTTCGAAGCAACGTTGTTCTCACTTCTACGTTCAGTCTTGATAGTTTCCCTCAGTCTTTGAATTTCCCGCAGGGCATCCTCGAGAGCCCTGCTCTGCCTCTCCTTTTCCGAAATCTCCTCGGACAATTGTGCCCGCAACTGCGACGTCTTTTGATCTTCCGCGTCCTTCATCTGCTCGTTCTCGAGCAACGATTTTCGCAGATCCTGTTCCAGAATCGAAATTCTCGCATCAGCGGTGCTCCTTTCTGATTGAAAAGTATCGATTTCCCTCAGCAATCTCTCGATTTTATTTTTGGCCGAATCCAAGTGCTTCGTCAGTTCGTCATGTTGCTGCTTGTGTTCGTGCAGATTGGTCTCTAATACCACGTATCGCGTCTTTAGTTCCTAAATAAATAATTAATTTTTATAAAAACAATAGTGCTAAATAAAATGTCAAAGAATTTTGAAAACTATAAAGGCTTTTGATCTCTCTCTAAAATTTTTACATTATTATTTAATAACGTGAAAAAAACGTTTCAACGTGTTTTCTTCTTCGTACCTCGTAATCTGCGCTTAATTTTTCCATCTGATTTTTCTGACCCGCCAAACGGCACAACAGCCTCTCGTTCGAATTTTCGCGTTCCATTCGATCAACCCTCAATCTCTCAATTTCCCGCGAGAGCCTAAGTACCTCTTCGCTTGCGGAATCTCTCGTCGTCGAATTTTGCTCGTTGTCTAATCTCAATCTCGCACGTCTTCTACGCGTATTATTTAAATCTACATTTGTGGAACAAGAGTCCTCGTCGTCTATCCTTATAGGAACATTGATTTCGGAATCGCGAACGTTGCATCTGCAAACGTCCGTTTCTTCATCCCCGTCACATACATCAGGTACTTCTGTCGTTTCTTGTTTTGACAGTTCGCAACGCGATTTCGACGCGCATCTCGAGCAGTCATCGGTCTTCTCCAGTCTCTCAATTTTAGAACGCGACTTCTCAATGTTGTCTTCCTGCAAATCTCTCTGTTTGCACTGTCCGACAGAATTCGTCGCCAGCAATCTCTCCAGTCTGACGACACGTTGCTCCAATCGTCGCGTTTCTTCTCTTCCGACCTCCTCGATTGCGTCCCGCAATCTCTTTCGAAGAACGTCGTCGCATGTTTCCAGAATTTCCGCGCAAGTGTCCCGTTTCTGATTTTCTCTGTGCTTGGACAATTCCAGATACAACGTTTCCATACGCGTCAACGTTGCATTGTGCGTGCTGGCCAATTGGTGATTGGTCACCGCCAGCTGCGAAACAATTCGCGAGAGTTCTACGATTTCGTTGTACTGCTGACACATCGCGAAATTGTGATCATCGGCGCACTGCCAGCCTGTTATTTGCCTGGGATATGTCAACTGCAATACGAGTGAATTGTAGTCGAATTTTACGTGTCTGATCTCTTACACAGATTTCAAACAAATATTAAAAATTAACTCGATTACTAAAATCTCAGGATTGATTAAATTTATTTTTGATTCTTGAATATTTATATCGCAAGCTATTTTTTTAGTGCAAGAACAATGACAATTTTCTACAAATTTAGCCGCGTGATACGCGCACAAGGAACGAACGATGAATCATTTGAACAAAGAAGAGAAAATAAAGCAAACAAAAATAAAAACGATTTTCTTTTTATCCGCAGCAATTTCTTTTGGCAAACATTATTTGAGACGGGCGATTAAAAATTGTACAAACTGATGGTTTTCTTTCTCTCCCGAGGAAAAAGACGTCTTCTTGCTTTTCAAAGAAAAATGGTCCACCCTCGACGATTCCCAAATGCAGACTGCCGCACAAAGCAACGCGTTGTTGCGAATTGTCTGCGGGAACAAACACGTGATCGCGTTTGATGACTGCAAAAACGTTTTTCGTGACCGTGAGTCAGCGTGTTCTCCCGAAATCACGAATTGGAGAGGAGCCAGCGTGTCGCGACGGACAAGAAGAAGCGGCTTCCGGGCACAAAACTGCGTGTTTCTGCTCGAAACCAAGATACAATTGCGCGATGGCAATGCCCGAGTTTAATTTAGCCGCGATCACGTGTGCGTTCTGGACAGACGTACAAAGGCGGTCGAGATATACATATCGATAGCATTGAGCTCGACATTCAGATAAAAAAAAATCAACTCTCTCATCAATTGTCGTAACAATAAAATGGTAAAACGTTAAATAAAAAAATATTAACACAACAAAAAAAGAGAGCCGACGGATTTGCCAAGAGGTTTATTTTATTTAAAAATACTTAAAAGTATATATTGAACGTCATTGTTCTCTGATCTCAACGAATGTCTGTCTGTAAAGTGGACAGCATTAAAAAAAAATAAATTCAATATGAAACTGGTATCCTTTTTTTAAATTAGCGATTAACATATCTACCTGCGATCGTGGCCGATCCTCTTCCTTACAGACACTCGTTCCGACATACGTTCTTTGTCTTTCGTTGTTCGTTAGGCGAACATCTTCTGAATACGAAGATGTTTCTGCCGCACGTTCGCTCGTAGAGATCGAAGTCGGCGGACCGTTACTACTACTCGACGCACCCATTGTTTAAGGGATGTTGAGTATATATTTCGATTGTTTTTCCTACAAACGTTTTTTTTTTTTTTGTTGAATAATATAATATTATAGTGCCATTTGAAAGACACTCCACAAAAATGCACTTGTATCTCATAAGCGCTGTCGATATTTAAAATACAGTCAATGTGCGGACGTAAAGTAGCTTGAGGAAAAAGTTTGGCATGTGTCAGGGTGTTATTTTTGGCAACTAGATCGATCTAGATCGATTATTCCGATCACCTTTAAAGAGGATAAAAAGTTAATTAAAAAATTTTAAGGACATCTGAGACTACTGCAGCTTTTGACGACGTGAGAAACACAGAGGAAACACAGAGCAACATAGTGCATCGTACTTGGCATCGCGGAAGAATTTGCGCAAATAAAACTTGTTGAATAACCAACTTGCTATCGTTTCTAATCGCAAAGACATATGCGGAGGCTTGACGCTCCTTTTATCAATGAGAATGATAATTACACACGAGTGTCAGTTCTTGAAATTCAACACGATCTAGAGAGTCCTGATTCGCTCACCAGTCCGGTAAAGTCGTGGAACTCGTGGCTTCGGTTTTTCAAGGGTCACCGACGACACTTGACTAACGTCGTCGTTGCTAGCGGGCAGCGACTCGCATCTCTAAAAATATCATTTTGAAAGACCGCCTGCGCGGCAAAGTCGACGGTATATCTTTGTGGTTCCTGCGCAGATGCGATAAAAACTTCTTCCGTGTTCATTTCCTTCTTTGATTGCGAGAAAACGAATTCACATGTCACGCAAAAGTTTCGCGACGAAAATTAAATTACGTGTTGCGCGTTTTCAGTTTTAATTTTTTTTTTTTTTTTTAGTTGAACATTGACGCGTTTCTGGCAAATGACAGTAATCATAAAATTTCTATATGTGGAAAACTTAACTTAACTTTTTAAAAATAGAATAAGAACGTGTTAATTTCGCGTGAGAATTAATTACTCTAATTATACAATAAGTTTCCTTCTACACGCGCTCATAATCAATATTCTATTTTAAGATGTTTTAACTCTTTCTCTCTCCCTCTCTCTTTCTCCCTCTCTCTTTCGTTTCCTCTCTTTTTTTTCTTCAAACACTCCACTGCAGATACACTCGGGAAAACGTAAACGTACGTCCTAACAATAGCATCGCACGCATTCTATATTTAGGTAGATTTTCGAACTGGTCGTCATTACATACGTTCCGTTAGAAAGATGAACATATTCTAAATTTTCTCACATTTTTATTTTATTACATTATATATTTGATACCAATAAAAATAATGATTAATTTATTTAAATGCTCAGTATGCGCAATAGAAACGTCAATCTTTTTGAAGTATGTGTTCGTATGTACACCTTTGTTAAATCAGTTTTACTTTATTATTTCAGTAAAGCGAGATTTTAATTACATTTTAATTACAAAAATCTAAAATAAAACTCGAACTGTACCAAAAATGTGAATGTAAAAAAATAAAAATATTAATTTGCACAAATAACTCTAATTAAACGTGGAAATATACGGTTAAACAATCAGTTTTTCGTGCAACATCGAAGTGTCTACAGCGGATAAAGTAGTATCCGACAACAAGTAGTTCCAACAGATAAACCACATGCTACTGGTAAGTATTTCTGTAATCAGAAACTCTTCGATGAGAAAGAAGCTTCTCTTGTTTCGAAGCGTTCGGTATTTTATCGGCGAGATTTGAACCTCGTTTAAAAGTTCCTGAAAACGAAAATGAATCTAGATAACACGTTGTGTGAGGAAATTGTTGAAATTGTCGGTGTGGCATTTCTTCTTATTACTGTCTCAATGAGTATTTCGATTCATTAATAAAAATCAAATAGATTGTACTAAAATTGTACGCCACATGTTCTATTAAATGCCATAGTCTTAAGAGATAACAAATATTCTTTTCTATGTAAGTGACAGATCATATGGTTGGTTTATAAAAATATTCTTTCATATAATTTATTAAAACATATTTGGTACATTCGTGTATGAGCATTAATATCGCTTCTCTCTCTCTCTTTTTTTTCAACAGTACGGTACAATAAATGGGCTCCGCTAAAGGGATTCCCCTTCCACGCGCCCTTTGTCTTTTAGGCGCTGTCCAATGCCGTTGGTCAGCCGCTTGCGGTTAAGAGCGTAACAGAACGTGGAGGGGAAAGCTTTCTGTTCCTCCAACGGAACCGATTCATCGCGCAATGTTGTACACGCTGCGTTCCAGCCGGAAGTGTCTGACTTCAGGTATATACGAACACATACCTAGCGCCCTAACATAGAAGACCGCACGCGCGCTCCGGTGTCGCACTGCCGCCGTGTACTGATCGGCTCCGGCCGACAAGGCCGTCTGTCAGTCAAGCGTTCGCGCACGAATGCGACGGTACGGACGGTCGTCGTGGCGAGTTCATACTCGGCGCCGCGTTCACGAGATCAGCTCGAGGGAGCCTCAGAGCTGACGTTTCCGACGTGAATCGGAGAGAATCCGGTCCTCTCTTTTCTCAATTCCTCCTCCGTCCTCCCCGCAGCTCCGTTCTCTCTCCGCTTTCTCCACCAGTGAAGACCAGGTGTTTCCTGTGAAGGTGTAACCGCGCGCCGGACACCAGGGACTGTGACCTGCTTACCGCGCTGTATTTCTCACAACGTTTAGCAGACGGACAAAGGTGAGAATGCAAATTCGTCTACGTCGAACAAGAAAGGATCTTTTCCTCGCTTTATCGGAGCAAGCATAATTTTGGCGGGTATACGAGTGTATACGTGACACACACACATACACACACCGATTGCGGCGCAACAGTCTTGAGAGGACAAACATTTGACAGGTCGGAGTGTACGATCAAAGTGTACGCTTTCCCCCGGAGAGAGGAGTACGAGAGCGGATCGACGATCGCGAGAGTTCAAAATCGTTCAGCGCGACGAGTGCGTTTCCAGTCACGCACTATCGTGGATAGTGATGCGTCGCACACACACGCTCGGAATGACACGTAATTAACGTAGCGGGATCGCTGTTGTGACGACAAGCGTCGGAGGGCTAAGCAATTACCACGCAAGCCGATTGCAAGGCGTTATTAAACAACAGGAAAGATTGCGGAAGATTACCTTCAATTAAAAAAAAAAAACGACGCTCAATTTCAAGAGAGATCTCTCCGATAAAACGTTTCGAAACAACGTTGCCCAGTTTGATTCGCTTTCCACGCACACATCGTCGAACGCATACAAGTTTTTCTTGCGCGCTTCTATACGAAGAGAGTGTGAATATTTCTTCTCTGAAATCATAAATCTCGTTTTCCTCTCGTGCAATAATTTTCGCGCAGGAGAACAGTATCGCGGTCTCGCGTTCGAATTTTCGGTGACTTCGCACCTCGAACGGAACTTCACAATACGCGGTCTCTCTTTGTAAAAGTTTTGCTGCCACGTATAAATTGTCTTTGTTAAACGGCAGAGGTTCTTCTTCATTACGGAAGGTCGAGAAGTCGATGCTCATCGACTGCTCAGCGGCGCGCGGCGCGGTGCGCGACGACCTTGATCGCGCACATCGCTCGGTGCCACCGGTATGGAGGTACGCGCGACCCGCGCGCGTCGACGTCGATAATTCGCGCGACGTATATTCTCGCATGTCTTCCCGTGTCAGATATTTTCGAATGTCTCTCCCGTACGTTGATTCGAAAGATTCTTCAAGCAACTTCGTTGCTTGTCCCCGAGCTTGTCTCAACGGTGAGATTATCGAGTATTTCTCACATAAATTTCCTCACTCGGAGAGTTTCAAAATCTCTCTCTCTCTCTCTCTCTCTCTCTACGAGATAGACCTGCTGTTTGCTCGGATTTGGAAAATTCCTCTGCTGATGCGTTCGCAGCTGTTGCTGATGTCGCAAGGTTTGATTGGCCGGTGCGGTTAGAATTTCGAAAAGGAAAGAGTCGAATAATTGCAGAGACGTCATTGTGTAATATTGCGATAGAATAACGCACGGGAATTTTTTTTCAGTAAAGCCGATGACTCAATATTTGTTGGGTATCATAGTTTGCAAATCTTCATACTTATTGTTTTAAATTTCATATTTATCGTAACGTTTTCTTCCTTCTCTCCCTCCCTCTCTCTTTCAGATGTTATATATATTTCTAAACACGCGCGCGAACTATCGATGTGTCGCGCTACGCGTCATATCTATCGCAATGGAGGTCGCATATCGATAATGTAGGTCATGCATTTTCGGCCTTGCACATTTGGCGTCTAAACGTCGATAGATTCGCGCGCGTTTCCGATTCAGCCGCTGTTTCCAGAGAGATCATTGTTTCTCGAATACTATCGGAAAGCGGAAAATTTGTTCATCAAATCGCTCAATATCTCTTGATAGTTGAACGTTTTTTAAACAAATCAATTGTCACTCATTATCTCGGTAAAGCAATTTCTTTTTGTTTTTTTCCGCTACATCATTATTCTACTAAACTTGTTTTGTCACTCGTAGAGACAGATCTTTTCGAGAAATGTTTATTTTTCAAATAATTGTGTTGTCCGGAAAAAGGATGTGACACAAGCCGTGAAAGCCAGTTGATTAGATCAAGCGCGCGTAGCGGCTAACGTTCACTTTGTATTATCCTACTATTCTGTACTGCTAAAATTCGATATCCGATCGCTTCTAATAGAAATCCTCCGATTTAGGTCATACGTTCGTTCGTGCAATCACGGCGTGGGTCGTCGCGGCCCACGATAGTCGGCCTAGAGTATTTAGAAAGCACTTGATGCTCATTCCAAACATTTGAAAATAGACAATCGTCCATCGCCGTATAATTACACCATCGTCGTCGTTCCGTTTATTGCTCGTATTTCTACACTCAACGGTCATTGCTCGAACCGTTTCCCACTTGGTACTTGGTTCATTGTGCCAAGTCATCGCGGCGCTTTTTCATTTATCGTAAGAACACGCAGAAAACGTTCTCAAACTATCAGTTTGATGTTTGAAGCCTTGATAGCGGTAATTACGCGTTGATGCGGAACGAGCACACCTACGCGCACAGCACATCCGAGTTTTCAAAGCGCTACATCTGCGAAGTTAGTTGGATATTGTTGATGTATTGACCCTAATCGCCATTCCGACGCGGCATTTAATGAGGGGACGGTTAAAAATAAAGAAAAAGTTCTAAATAACCACTTGTTCTAAATAACCAAAAGTTCTAAATAACCAGTTGTTACTTTCCAACAACCTGCTACTACAACAATGTAAATGGTTAATAAAAGTCGTAATCGTGAAATTATATACGAACTTCAATTAAGATGATCATTTGTTGCTTCTTCTGTTACCACGTTGCAAAATTCCCGAAATTATTATTTTATACTCAAAGACACTTGAGAAATTTATTTTATTTCACTCTTTCAACAGTATAATTTATTACAACAAATATATACGCAATAAAAAAAAAATCAAGAATTGTATTTTTTTGCACTTCCAAGAAGAGCTCAATGCGTTAATGATTTGTCAATGTAATTGCATCGTCAATAGCCGGTCCTCAGAACGATTTGTCATGCGGGGAAATGACGTCATGTCACTAAATACGTTATTGTCCGATGCAATTGTACGACGAGTCTTATGTCATATAATGCACGTTATTATACGGTTGTCGCTTCGAGCCAAGAATAATAAAATGTCAAAATGAAGATGGAATTTCAAGAACGTCAACTTTAACCCTGTACAAGCATGAATGAAACAATTGAGACGTCAAATCGAATCGGACGGAAGAGAATTACCAGTTGGAAAACAATTCGAGTTTTTGGACATACTCACCCTCTTTCCTCCATCCCGTTGCCCACTTCGCCTAAGACGAGGTGGAAAGTCGATACTTCTCCTAATAATTGATTATCATCGATCCGCATAAACATCGACTGGCTGTTTTCTCGCGTACGTATATTCGAGATGATGAAGAAACGGTAAAGAAATGTGAATATTTATTTTGCGTCATCCGCTTTGAGTCATCGTGCGATATGATAAGCTTACTTACGATTCCCGCCATTATGGTCACAGAAATATATTCCTGAAGTAATTTCAAGACGCAAAAAAAGAGAAGTAGAATACAATGTGTTGTAGTTTGCGCGAAGCAAATAAGCAACGTGACAAATCACACTGTGATGTCACTTTACTAATGAATTTAAGTAAAGACTATTCTGCTGGCTGTTCGATGTTAACGTCAGAAACGAGAACATAAGTGATTTTTTATTTGAAATAAATATATTAATGTTTTCCTCATATTATCATTTGTATATTTATTTAAAATAAAGAGTTTTATTGTTTTATGCAGAATTAAAATTATCGCATCGCTTTTTGCAACAAAATTCTATGATTCTCCGGTAAAAAAAAAAAAAAAACGCTCTTTGTGAAAACATCCAGCGATTACGTCAATATTCAGCGATTTATATTTGATTCTTTTTTTTTTTCCGAGTCTTTTCACTTTGCTAGCGACAATGCACGCGCACAAAGGATTCGTTTGGAAGCCCCTGATGCTAACGGAATATGTAACACAGCGAGGCGCGGAAAGGCTTCTCGCCAGGCGCATCGGTGCATTCGTCCGAGATTGTATCAACGGCGAGATCGAAGTCCCGTGCCGTTCTTACAGCATGTAAAGTAACGATTCAGTTTTACGCGACGGCTCGCAAACGCATCTTGCGAACGCGTCATCTCTATTTTTTCACGCGCCGAGCGACTTTGACCCTTTATCACGCGTCGGCTTCTCTCTCTCTCTCTCTCTCTCTCTCTCCGGAAAAGTTATTAGACGATAAGGTCGTTAAACGGATACCTCTTCCCGTTTATTCTCTCGCTTCCGTAAACTTTGTGCGTCGTATTATCGCGATACATCGCCGCCGATGTAACGCGCGCCGCGTTACCTTCAAGTAATAATGAGATAACGTCGATGTTATTTATAGCCGATGTTATTTATAGTCACGAAGAATCATCGATAATGACGAAACTAGTTCGCGGCAAAGCCAGATCTAACAAAAATTAATGATTTGGATCATTTACGAGTTCCAAAACCGCGTTGCTCCGCTCACACAACGGGCGTTTGCGCGCTATCTTCAAAATATCTCGCCAGTTCAAAGATATCTGAAGATATTAAATACATCAGAATGACGATATGAACCCCCGCGATAGTCGCCGCGAGTGTTTCAGTCGTATCTTGTCTGAATAAACGCGAGCGATTGATTTGCGCGCAACTGCGCAGTATCGATTGCTCGTTCGGCGAGTGTGTGCGAGGCTGTTTGTGAAACTTGAACGTCAAGTGTGTATTACGTAAATAATAAAAAGTTATCTTATCAAATTAGTCCGTTTACTCTTGATACATACGCTTTACTTATTCAAACTTATTTTTAATCTTTTTCCTGTTAAAAAATCGATCGATCGATTGATTTTTTCTTTTTAAAGCCAAGTTGATCCTTTAATTGATCATTAGACTCTTCGAATAAATGCCGATCAGATTAATTCAAGTAAAACCGAAAAATTGCTTTAAACAAATCGCAAGAAAAAACTCTGTACGAACTATACAACATTCTCGATATTGACTCAAGTTTCATCGAAATTTCTTCAACGCGAGTATGCAAATTATTCTCGCAAATGTGAATGCATCCAGCTATTACATAAGGTCGACGATCCTGTGGTTTTAATGGGTTTGTCAGAACGTAAGATCCGCTCGAAGCCAGACGGCGCCAGTCTCTCGGCTCCTTGCTATTACCGACAGCGCGTAGGTATATTCTATGTGTTGTGTCGTGTAACACTGTAATAATACATAGACGCATACTTCAAAACAGTTCGATCACTACCAAGCGATGTAATATAAAAACCGAAATATAATTAAGATTAAACAAAGAAGGCAAAAAATAGAAGGACATCGATCATAGAATATGCGATCATAGAATAATCGATACATTAAATCGTGTTTGCACCACGTGGCGATATGAGTATTTTCTGGAACAATAAAACTTTTGAAAAAAAATATTACACACTTAAAATTAGAAAAACCAAATAAACATTTTTATCAGATATTTTTGTAATATTATATATTTTAAAGATGATAAGAGAGAGTGTTTTATTTTGTTTTTTTGTAAAATACATTTCTCACAATAATTTCACGCCAGTGAAATTGCGTGTATTGCCAGTTAAAGCGAGCGTATTGCATCATGTACTACATGAACTCTCTTTTCAGGTCAACTACCGCACTGCGTATGACGCACGTTAGACAGAAATGAAGTTAGGTTAGGGATTGAAACAGCTGATAGGGAAACAAAGGAATATGCCGCCGCTACCTTCCATTAAATATTAGAGAGTATATACAGCGCGTCAATCAATAAACACGCATGCAATAATTTTTCAAAACGAGAAAATATACGCGCGATCTAACATTTAGTGCTGTTTTTTTTTGTTATTGCAGATTTTTTTATACATATAATAAAACAATATATTTGGTCCACATGTTTCTTCATTCTCCTCTCCTGACATTAGTTTGTAAGAACAAACTCCTTGCTTTCACATATATGAGACATTTATGCATACGGCGTGGATTTCTAGCTGAATGAGGCTGATGGAACCTTTGGGTGTCGCCGAGGACATTGTGGAGCCGGCTGCGTTGAAACGATGGGCCGACTATCCCATTCAACATCAGTTCACGGATTACGAGTCTGTCAGAGATACGGCGCATCACGCTATAAGTCCCTTTCCTTGTCAGTCGTCACTTAACAACAAGCTCGCGTTATGGTAAGAAATTTACGTTAATTGTTAAATCACGTCGTTATAAGCAATCGAGTGAGAACTGTCAATTTTGACAGCATTTCACAAATTTACAAATTGTATTTCAGGGCTGGAGATATCTCAATATTGCAAGTGGACGCGGTGGTAAATCCTACCAACGAGACGATGGATGACAACACTCCTATGTGCCAAAGAATATTTAACCGAGCTGGTTCCGCGCTTAAAATGGAAATATATAACGAAATAAAAGGTTTGCATTAATATGCATGATATATTCTGCAATATAAGCGGAGTATATACATATATATATTATTTGTAACTGTTTCGCGACACTCGTCGTTTGAGAATAAATTTCATTTTATCAAACTATATGTTTACGTTGCAGAATGCAGAACCGGCGAAGTAAGAGTTACACAGGGTCATGGATTACCTGCTCGTTTTATTATTCATACTGTTGGACCAGTTTATAACGTCAAGTATCAAACCGCTGCGCAAAACACATTACACTGTTGCTATAGGTAACTCGAACGTGTATTTACACACAAATGTAAGCACTGTCTTGCGGGGCGGAAAAATTGACGGAAGAAAAATCGAAATCTTTACACCACAGAGACGTGGTCTTGTCTCTACGCGCCACAGTGTGTTATTAAAACAAAATTGCATAGTTTTATAAAAAAATATAAAAAAATAAAGTTATGAAGAAATTTATAAAATATCAAGCACTTTCCTTATACGCAAGATGCGTAATCTTTTTGCTTTGTATTACAGAAACGTTCTGCAAAAGGCGAGGGAAATGGGACTGCGCACCATCGCTTTACCTGTAATAAATTCAGTGCGAAGAAATTACCCTCCGGACGCAGGAGCGCATATAGCTCTCAGTAAGTGCAGATGCAAATATTTCACTTAATCATATTTCAGAGAGAAAAAAAGTATAAAATAAATAAATAAAATTTCCTTTTGCAGGAACCGTGCGTAGATTCATGGAGCAATATAGCGATTCATTAACGTGCGTTATATTTGTACTAGAACCGTGCGATCTCGGAATATACGAGGTGCTTCTGCCGCTTTATTTTCCGCGAAATTTGGCAGAACAAGACAACGCTTGCTGGCAATTGCCGAGCGATATCGGCGGAACGGACGGGGAGCCTCTACTTCCTGATAGACAAATCAGAATTATTGACAATCCTCAGCACGCTTTGCACGGTAGCGGACAACATTTCGTTTTACGTAAGAAATGTGAAGAGTGAGAATCTTTTTTTTTTTTTTTGCGTTTGCAGGCGACGAGACGGTAGAACTTTCGGCGCAATTGGAAACTTCGATGAACATAGGGGAACATGCTTTTGCACAAATGCAAGGCGATCTAGATCGTCAGAGGCTTTTGGGAGAGAGACCCCCTGCCGATCCACTGGCGGATATCATGTTCAAGCAAATGCAGCAAAAAGAAAGGTACGAATATATAAGTATGTATCTACAGCTCTTTTTAATTATGGTCTTCAAATACAATCCTTATTACATCAGTCAATTCTAGTCAATAAATTCTCGTAATTTTAGATTTTTAAAAGCCTTAGCAACATTGCCGTTTGTTTTTTCGTTAAAGTATGCACGTGATGTTCTTTTTTTTTTTTCAAAAAGACTGGCAAAATGTCATTTCCATTTGCAACTCTACTGCAATTATCTCTCTAAAACAATCTTGAAAGAGGGAGATCAGCAAATATACATTCTGATAAGAATAAAGTCGAAAGTCAGTTTTGAACATTGATATCTGTTTGCCGCTTCTTTTTTTCTATCGATATAACAGGTGCCACGCTGATCATTAACAGTTTTCTTCTCTACCTGTATGGTCCTTCTGTACTTGTAAACAATAAGTTTAAAATTCGATGGAGTACGCGTAAGATAAACTAATATTTTTATCATTTTTTTTAAATTACTGATTAGAAATAAAATCCTCAAAACAGTGTTAATGATAAGATTAATTCTGATAATTTATTTCAGATGATTTTAAAACTAATTTGAATAAAGTGTGAATTGCTTGTTTAGCAAATGTCATTAATCAAAATAATACTATCGATCTTTTTTGCGTTATTAACAAATCACGTTACAATTCAACACATCTCCGCAATTTTCAAAACAATGATCTTTTATATATTGTGCAATACTTAATGTTTCTGTTTTTGTTCTTTCGGTTTTTATCTTGTTATCTCTTTTTACATTCTTTGTTTCTTGAGTAATATAACGATAGGAAGTTATTCCGTTTACGATAAATAATAAACAATACATCTCACGATATAGAGATATCATATCTGTTTCCACAAAGCCGTTTATCGACTTTTTATGCACGTGCGAAGCTTGCTTTGTGAAATATTTCTAATTAAATATCTCGAAATATCTTTTGCGTCATGAAAATAAATCTTTCACGTCACGCCTGACATTTGTCTATCACATTAATGTTTATTTTCGGTATCTGGATTATTATTACGACGTCATTTTGTCGTGATGAGTTTGCTTTGTATAGCGAGACGAAAAGATTCATAAAAGATTCACACGTGTGATCAGAAACTACTCATTCAAGCGAACTCTCTTTCAACTACTCGTTACGCGAATCTCTTTTTCTTAGTAGAACTTCGAACAAACCATTTGTTGGGTTTTTCAAGATATTTTTTTTTTTTTTTGTTTATTTTTCTGTCACATTTTAGAAAATGTCAAATAATAATCATGTTATTTAAAATGTAAGTGACTCACTCGTCAACATATTTAAAATTCTGTCTGGATATTTAAAAACAGTTTTGCGAAAATAATTTCGCAATATCATGTTCAGATGCATCAGTTCGGGGAAGAAATGCCTTCACTTCGAGATTTCCATGGAACACCTTGGATTCGTTTTATCGAGGTCATGGTACTGCAATCTTTAAGCAAAGACGTAATATTTGAAACGTGCGTTCGTAATCGCGTATACAGTAACAGCGTCTGCAATTTGTCATCTAATTTTTCCCGGAAAATAGTAACTTACGCAGATGCATTGCGTCAGATGATTAAATAATTATCAATTTAAATCATATCAGAATTGTTTCCTCTCTAAACAAAAAAAAAACTTTGAAATACCGCGATGAAATACCGAATAATGACACGCTGTTCTATTTATACGCGCGATTTGTACAAGTTTTTGCGCAAAATGCGTCACTTGCGCTCGGATTAATCTGCGTATATTTGGTTTTCAATCTAAAATAATCCGAAGCATACCGGATGTACCTACCACGCACGTGAATATTTCATCGAAACGTTAATTCACGAATAGCACGTCAATGCATCTTCTTTGAAGAACTGGAAGTTGAATATTATCGAAATCTTTACGTATTTTATTAAAATATTAATTTCAAACGTTGTCTAATAAAAATAAATCTTTGTCAAAATTAAAAGCGTTCTGCGCAAAACAATCCGCTGTGCAGAATAAATATCAGTTGCCTGATATTTATTCGAAATTTTAAAACGATAATTAAAAAAGACAAAAGAATTGCAATGTATAAACGTTACGTGTTCAATTTTTTATTATTCTTACTTTGTAGAGCATGACGTGAAAAAGAGAGACAACGATTTGAAAGAGGCATTAGCTTGCAAAAGTCAAAGAGTCAAATCCGCACTTTGAAGATCGACCTTCGCAGTCGCATTGATGCAAATCCAGTCGACACAGTTAATCGCAAAAAAACTCTAAGAAAAATATAGTTTTGACAATGAAAACTGCTGTGTCACATTCGATTCGTACAATTGACCTAATTTTCAATCCGCATGGATATTGCCCATATTAGAGACAACATATTTTATAATATATAAAAAATAAAAGCGTACA
>QVOB01009843.1:0-17607 GCA_014839585.1 Pseudomyrmex concolor | reverse complement strand
ATGTCACAAAATTGCTTGTGAACGACTACAGTTCAGTCACGTGACCGCACAATCGCTAGCGATGAGCGACGTATGAAAAGGTACCTTAAACGTCGGTAAAACGTAAACAGGTTTAGCATCTTTTTAAATGTCTGTTTACATCTGAAGATGGCGTACAGGCTGTTTTGTATGTATCATGAAAATGTCCAGAGTGTCCGGTTCAGAGCAGTTTGACCAGTCAGCTGTGCATATGTGTGTGTTCCTCGAAGAAAATACTGTGTGGCCATTCTAACCTTTAACTCCTATTTTATTGTTTTACTTGATTTTGTCGTTCATCGAGCGAGTTTACGCTACCTCGCATGCCGCACGACAAGAAAACCACGCGGCGAAGCCGATCGCGCGAGCGCGACCGGGAACGCGAGCGTGATCGGGACCGACGCGAGCGTCGGCGCACCAGAAGTCGATCCAAGGATCGCAAGAAAGACAGAAAGCGGTCGAGATCGAGAGAACGATCACGGGAGCGTGATAGATCGCGGGAGAGAGAGCGGGAACGTCGCGATGTCAAAGACAGATCCAAAGATGAAAAAAAACGCAAGACCAGTCCGGCACCTACGAACGAGGATGACGTGAAGAAAGATTTGAAGAACGATGTCAAGAAAGAGGAAGAAGAAGTGGAGGAAAAGTCAAAGTCATTGCCGAAGAAAGAGCCATTGAGTCTGGAGGAGCTGCTGGCAAAGAAGAAGGCAGAAGAAGAGGCACGAGCCAAACCGAAGTTCCTTACTAAAGAGGAACGTGCAGCTTTGGCATTGGAAAAGCGTCAGCAAGAAGTCGAGGCAATAAGAAAGCAGCAGGAAGAGGAACGAAAAATTTTGTTCCATTCCGACAATAAAGAAAGAGATTGGGACGATAGAGACAGGTATTTTAAATGAGCTTTACTAGAACTTATACTTTGAAAGTTTGCTTACAATTTATTTTCTTGTTTTAATAGAAGAAGAGATGTGCAGCGTTCACGTGAAGATGAGATTAAAGATAAGGATAAGGAGAAGGAAGTAGAGGCTATCAAAGAACGATATCTAGGTCTGGTGAAGAAAAAACGAAGAGTTAGAAGATTAAATGATCGAAAGTTTGTTTTTGATTGGGATACTTCTGAAGACACATCGGTGGATTACAATAGTATTTACAAGGAAAGACATCAGGTGCAGTTCTTTGGAAGAGGTAATCTGGCAGGTATCGACATTAAAGCTCAGAAGCGAGATCAGAGCAAATTTTATGGTGAATTGCTGGAGAAGAGACGCACAGAGGCTGAGAAGGAGCAAGAGAAGTAAGTTTTCGCTGTCGATAAACATTACATTATTGTATAAACTCTTAAATAAATTATGTACTTTTTGTCTTTAAGAATGAGATTGAAGAAAGTAAAAAGGAAAGAGGAAAAGCAGAAATGGGACGATCGACACTGGTCCGAGAAGGCTCTGAATGAAATGACAGAGCGTGATTGGCGTATCTTTCGAGAGGACTATAATATTACAATAAAGGGAGGTCGCATTCCTGATCCTATTCGATCTTGGAAAGAGTCCGGCTTTCCAAAGGAAATACTGGACATCATTGACAAAGTTGGTTATAAAGATCTGACACCTATCCAGCGGCAGGCAATTCCAATTGGTTTACAAAATCGAGACATCATCGGTGTCGCTGAAACCGGTTCGGGAAAGACGCTGGCTTTCCTGATTCCGCTGTTACTGTGGATCACTAGTCTGCCAAAAATCGAGAGACTCGAAGAAGCGGACCAAGGACCTTATAGCATTATCTTGGCACCTACACGGTATTGTTTTTTTTTATTCTAGTTATTTTTATTTAATGTAATTACACAGTGATTGTGGCGTACAAGTAAGATAAATATTTAATTGATATTTGTACTGTGTAGTGAGTTGGCACAACAAATAGAAGAAGAAACAAACAAATTCGGTCAGCCATTAGGCATTCGAACAGTTGTCGTAGTTGGTGGTCTTTCAAGAGAGGAACAAGGCTTTAGATTGCGGATGGGTTGCGAGGTATTTACAATGCAATTATAACAAGTATTCTATTAATTTCAAACATATTAACGTGATACCAAATAGAATTAAAAGTAGATATTTGAGTATAATTTTATTCAGTCAAAAATCATTTGTTTCAGATTGTTATCGCTACACCTGGACGGTTAATAGACGTTTTAGAAAACCGATATCTCGTATTAAATCAATGTACTTATATTGTGTTGGACGAAGCCGATCGTATGATAGACATGGGTTTTGAACCGGGTATGTATATAAATAAAGAAAATAACATTATCTTATTATTAGGACGTATCCACATTACAATTAATTTTTTTTGATATTACAATTAAATATTTATTTAAATTATTTGACTTTTATTCACATAGCTCGTATAGTTTCCTATATCTCAATGTTCAATGTTATGTAAAATTTACTAATTCTTCTAGATGTTCAAAAAATTCTGGAGTACATGCCTGTGACGAATCTAAAACCGGACAATGAAGATGCCGAAAACGAAGAGAAACTTTTAGCTAATTATAATACAAAGAAAAAATACAGACAAGTACGAAGAATTCTCGTTTTCAAATTCGTTTGTATTTACATATACGTTTAATATTCATGTTAACGACGCCTCTTTGGTTTCAGACGGTGATGTTCACCGCCACAATGCCACCGGCTGTCGAGCGACTTGCTAGAACTTACTTGAGGAGACCAGCAGTTGTGTACATTGGTAGCGTTGGTAAACCAACAGAACGTACTGAGCAGATAGTGCACATAATGGGCGAAGCTGATAAACGAAAGAAACTTATGGAGATACTGAGCAGAGGCGTCGAGCCGCCCGTCATCATATTTGTGAATCAGAAGAAAGGTGCAGATGTCTTGGCAAGAGGCTTGGAAAAACTGGGAGTATGTATTTTAGACTCAAACGAAGTGATATATATATGTTAAAATCGTCCACATTTGTAAATTCTACAATTGTAATGGATCTTATTGTATTTCGTAACTTTTAATTATTCAAATTTAAAGTTAAACAAAAAAATTATAGAATTCTGAAAGTCTTGTGAATATTTTAACATGGTTTTCTTTGTTACATATCAGTACAATGCCTGTACGTTGCACGGTGGCAAAGGTCAGGAACAACGAGAATACGCACTTGCATCACTCAAAAGCGGAACCAAAGACATATTGGTGGCGACCGATGTCGCGGGACGTGGTATCGATATCAAAGATGTATCGATGGTTATCAATTACGACATGGCTAAAACTATTGAAGGTATAAATTTTTTTGATTTGTATTCTCTCTCTATATAATTGTTTTGTTTTTCATTACTTATCTTATTTTTTTAATGTCTTTCAGATTACACGCACAGAATTGGTCGAACGGGCCGCGCTGGCAAAGCTGGTCTTGCTATTTCTTTCTGTACAAAAGATGATAGTCATCTGTTTTATGATCTCAAACAGACTATTCTTGCTAGTCCGATATCTACGTGTCCACCGGAACTACTCAATCATCCGGACGCACAACATAAACCCGGAACGGTGGTGACGAAAAAACGACGAGAAGAAAAGATTTTTGCTTAATCTTTTTGGCAAATAATTCGCCAAACGATACACACACCAAAACACAAAGAACATCAAAGGAACTTTTTATAGAGAAGAGACTAAGTTTTGTTGGAATTTAAGTTTTTTTTTATATGTATTCTGTAGATCTTTGATTTTTGAGGAATGGAAATCGAAGGTTTTGATTCTGTGCATGTTAAAATAAAATTATTTACTTTACTTTAACTTAACAGTAACGAACTTACAAGAAAATAGAATATGATAAAAGTTAATATTTTTTAGATAATAATGATGCAAATAGATATTTACGATGTCATTAAAAAATTACTTGAATTATAATACGATAAGTTGTGAAAATTTGTTTTCTACAGCTATGGAAGTGGTGCAGGTGGAGTCGTGTAGTCACCTTCGACCTTGCATTCCTCTTTCCAATTATCCGGCATCATTGGTTTCAAGATCTTCACAAAATCATTAAGAGGACACGCAACAGTGCATCCAGGTATTGTCATCGGATATGGTTCGTGAGCTGTTGTGTTTTTTAGAAATACCTACAGTATAAGGTTAGTTTTATTGCTTCAAAAGTCGATTAAGAATTAATTAAAAAAGTAAAGAAACATTGACGCCAAATAGATGCAGTCGTTAACTGAAAGTTCTGTTACACAATTTTTTTTATTTTTTTTATTTTTTTTATTTTTTATTTACCTGTACGTTCCATTCGCCTTCATCTTCGTGCAACTCTATCATGACCATGATATTGTAGCGCGGCATCTGATTGTACCAAATGTGCATTGTGTCCAGCAAAGTGACGATGGTGCTATCATGGCCAACGTACATGAACATTTTTCTCTTCTCAGGTCGTAAACTACCGTTTTTCCTCGCCATCATGTCGCTGGTGATCTTCTTCAGCATAGGGCCGCCCCTTAATCTGCGAAATTCGTCGTTGTACGTGTTGAGTTGTAGATCGTACAACGTCAACGGCTCTAGTTTATCCGGATAGTAGTTCTTCGTCCATTCCGGCAACATTAAACCCATGTGACACTGTCACAGTAATTCGGAATTTCATTAAAAAAAACTTCAAAAGATCGAATCGGTGTCTCAGAAGAGTTTTAATTTTTTAGTAATGCAATTAAGATTTAAGAAAGATTAGGTGTCTGTTATCTTGTATAAAAGTTACCTCGGCTGTTAACGTACTGTAGAGTGAGCCGACATCCTCGATAGTTGCGATCGGTATGCCTGTGAAGTTTGTAAGTTCTTTGAATAGTTCTTTGTTGTTGTCCTCTACTTTTCGAATTTCCGGCAAGTTGTGCACCGAGGAACGCAATTGAGTGTATTTCGGGCACGTATTCCATATTAACATAAGCTGTAAAAGATGAACAAATACCTCTTGCTTCGTCGCTGTTATCTTGCTTGGATCGCGATGTTATAGACATGATCGTCATAATTTATTAATGTGGAATCAGAAGCAAAAGAATCCAAAAGAGAACCGGTCTTCTGACCAAGTATTTACGAAAGTGCTTTACCGTGTCGTCTTCACGTTTTTGATAAAACAACGCGACCGGTTGCCAGGCTAAGTCGGGTTTGAACATTTGTTTTTTGTTGGGTTTCCATAGGGCGGCAGCCTCGAGCATGCCCGACATTTTTGTACGATCCTCAGCGGTCGATTGCAGATAGAAGACGTCGGGACTGTACATCAATCGGAGAAAGTCATTGTAACGCTTTCGCAGAAACAATCCCAGATCGTATTGGTTCCTTCTTCCTTCCTAAATCCATGGTTTACAGCTACAATTTCATTCATGAGAGTTTAAAGGAAAAAAAAAAACAGTAATAGAACTTACATTTGTCAGCTGACCCCAGCCGTACGGCTCCATTTTCGAATCAATGTGAGGATCATTCGGATAGGTATCCACAGGTGCTCTTTCTCCGTGTCTTACTATCTAAAAAAACAAAAAGATTTTGAGATATTAATTTCATTCTAAGATAATTGTAAAACGGGCGATCGACTTTATCATCTCCATCAAGTTTTTTCTCTTCAGAAAACGTATATTTTTAGAATGTCTAGATTGTTACGTAAAAAAAAAAAACCGATGAAACATGATGATGTGTCATCTGATAATAACAGGTGGAATATATCTCTCAAGTAATTATAACAGATAAAATTGCTCGATGTGATTAAAGAAACAAGATCTAGGCTAATTAATAAATTTGCAATTGAGAAAATACATACAGAGAACTGTTATTCCATGATAACGTTAATCCCAGTGCAAATACGACTTTTTACCGCTCATCCCGACTTTACGTAAGTTGTCAGTTTCTCGGGGAAGAATGACTATGAGACGGCATGAATTGATGAAACGTGATGGATTACTCGAATCTTGTTTAGTTTCGCTTTCGTTTGCCTGCCAAAAATATATTTATTCGTTTTAATGTTGGCTAACGGAATAGTGACAATCAAGAAATAGCTTATTTAAAAGAGCAAAGATGGTATTTGACGATTTGGTGAAAGAGAAAATGAAAAACAAAATTTATTTTATTAGTAATAAACAAGATAATATTTTATCTTGAATATAATATCTTCAGATTTGTGTGATAGCAAAATTCTTAATTTAAATTCGGATTCAAATGTGTCAAAATACATGAACATCACCTTTTTTTTTATCAAGAAACAAAAAAAACATATGTGTATTTTACGTTTGAAGTCTAAAACAAACTGCATATACCACTGTGACTAGTCGCAGAGTGTCCTTTTCGTGATTTGTCTCGTTTTCTGTCCCTGTAACTTCAGAGGCCAAAGGTATTCCTAAAATGTAATATCTAATGATTAATATCTAACGGCAACGTAAAAATAACGATTCTATGTTTTATGGGACAGATAATGAGAAATAAATAAGAATGTTATAAATTACATTTTCTTGATAATATACATATGTTAATAAGAAGGCTCTTGTATAAGATTCGTGATACGTTGTTAAAATGAATAAATGATATAATGAAAATAATGATAAACTTAATATCAACAAATAAACATTTTGATCCTTGTATGTTCGTTTAGATTAAAGTCTTTAACACAAACAATTGATATCGCGAGTAAATTTATTCGTACAAAGTGTGTAAATGACAAGTTGAAATTGCGTTTAATGAGCATTTAAAGAACAAAAGCAACATTTACCTAACATCAGCGTGAACAGCCCAGGGACAAGAACAGCTGTCGTTAGTGTGATCATTCTGAATTAATCAAGAACACAAAAAGGTTGATTGGTTGACAAACGGACTCGCAACTGTGACTGAAGCACGTGGTTGAGAAGCAGATTAAATGACTTATCAATTTCGACGAATTCAATAATTTTTATACCTGAGGTAAAGAGGAGTGGGGATGCTCGAAGATAAAGTCAAGCATTCCCACTCTGCGGAAAAGCAGCTTATTTTTAATGTTTGTAAATATAATTAGCCGTTAAAAATCGCGTTGAGAAGCAGATTAAATGACTTATCAATTTCGACGAATTCAATAATTTTTATACCTGAGGTAAAGAGAGAATTTTTAATAAAAAATTCCTGAATGTGTATATTTTTTCTTAGTTTTCCTTATTTTCACACAAAAGACTAGTGCATTTTCTTTACTTGATGTTATCATTACTAGTTGCATAAAATTACGTAATAACATGCGTCTATATAACGTACGTTTTGTACGTCATTCGAAGTTTTGCATAAGAATTCTACAAAAATTTTCATAGACATTACACAATAAATTACTTGGAAATTACTCGGAATTACTCAGCGATACTGTGCACAATAACTTTTCTATACAATGGAAAAAATACGAACGTATATGTATCTCGGTTTGTTTGGATAAAAGTTTTACAGGTACTTATATTATGCGCATGACATTGTATTGCAACTATTGAAAAAAGAAACTTACGTAGTCGCAAGGTGTACGCAGAACTACTTGCAATAATATTCTACCAACATTCCTGTGATAAAAAAACTGTAACTATAATACCAAAATGTTTATTTTTTTTTATTTTTTTTATTTTTTTCAATTTATTCATCCATTTATTTTTAATTTTAATTACTAAAACTATAAGATTTGTTAGAACAATAATTAATTAGATTAATTTAGTTTAGATTGTTATATAATTTGTTTATCCTCGAATTGTTTGTTTTTTTTTTTTCATTCTCAATTTATATCGTATATAAATGTATAAATTGTACACGGTAAAAAAAGTTTTCTTTGACGATTATACGCCCAGCGAGAAAAATTTGCCGAATTTACTAAATTTTTCGTTTTATTAACAAAAATCTCATTAAGCTTAGTAAGCATTTCTTATGCTGATCATATAGCAAGAAATATGTAACTAATCTTCTTGCTAATTCTAGCAAATCTTTTATTATGTGTGATTTACGACTTTCTTTTAAGACTAATTTATCGAAGCGATTTATGACTCTCACTGTGAAAATATATTTGCAAAAATACACGCTTTAATTTGCATCGCACTTATTAAGATCAGAACTTACCGGAAAAAACTGATTATGGTAATTACATGAGAAAACTACTTCTCCGTTTCTTTAATAAATCTATTATTTTTTGCGCAGTTTTTACGTAGCCTAGAAATTCTTCTGACGCAATGTTAAAGTTTTATGAATGTTTACTGAATGTTTAAACCCCGATTAGAGATTAGAGCAGAGATTTCATTTTATCTTCTTTTTTTTTTTACTTTCATCGTTTTTACTCTTTGCTTTTGTGACGTAAGAGGAAAATGTAAATATAGAACAATCGAATCCTAAACAGTTATCAGTAAAAGAGAAAGATTCGTTCAGTAAAAGAGAAACATTCAAGTTTCAAACATTTTACACTCTGCCAATGTTTTCTTAAATTGTTTTTCACAAATTTCCTGTTTGAATGTATATATTTTTAAATTTCCTGATCAAATATATGTATTTTTTTTTATCATTCTGTAATATAACGACTTGTAAGTCGTATATTTATTATCAAAAAATGTACATTAAAAAAAATCAAATATATCATGCTGCATATAACTTGGAATTGGATCACTGGATCATTCAGCTGTCTTTCAAAATTACCAGGGCGACCGAGATGCTCGCTTGTTTGTACAACATCAGTTTGTTGTGTGAATTTGCTCCACTTGAGGTACAGCTTAGATAGCGAGTAATCACGACGCGCTGAAACGCGGTGTAACGTCGGCCCCGGGAAATCTGAAATCGTTTCAATCGTGGATCACGCAGGCGAGGCCGGCCAGACGGCGGTTACAAAGCACCGGAAGTCCCGGCGCAAGAAAACGAAAAACACCACCGCCGCCGCTGGTGACTTTAAAGTGCGTTCTCTTCCGTTTTTACGGATATTCTCTTTTTTTGCATTTACTTTTTTTTTTTAATTTTAATAGCATAATTATTTTCTCTTATTGTTTTTTCTGTAATTACATTTTGTTCGTGGATTCTTTCTTGAAGAAGTGAAATAAATGTGTAGTTTACGAAAATAACACGATGTGTAAAAAAGGACTCTTCGTTTTATAGGCCAAAGAAATGGCAAATACTTGCACTGAGTTCCGAAAAGAGATACATAAATCCTTTATCCTACCAGCAATGCAGATAACGCCGTCCTACTCTGTGACAACGATACAAAACCAGACCAGTTCAACCACAGCCATGAGGCCACGATCTCTTTACACAGCTCACAATTATCATTCTCAACCTGAAGATCTTAATTATCAAGTACTTAATTATCAAGTTTTTTAATCTTGAATCTTATCTCTTATCTTAATTTTAAACCTTATCTCCCCACATACAAAATTTTATACAAATCTTTATTAAATCTAATATTTATTGATATTATATAGAGTTATAAATCTCCATTAAATATCTAATCTATCTTTATTTTGTAATAAAGAAAAAAATAATTTCTCAAGCATCACAAAACAAAGCAATAAAATATACATGTAACTTTAAAAAATAGAAATCTCTTGTTCAAAAATTTAAATATTTCAAAAAGATAATTAAAAACTTAGCTAAAATTAAATACAGATAATATTTAAAAAAAATACAAAAAACTATAAAACGTTATTAAAAAATTGTTATGTATTGTAAACTTGTTTGAACGCATATAATGCGATTTCTTAGAGTTAAAAATACACTAACATAAGAAAGAGTCACACTATTACAACAGTCAGAAGATAAGATAAGATGATAGTAAGAAAGACTTTTCAGAAGTTGTAAAATGGTTATATCATATTTTCTCGTTTGAATCATTAGAAGTAAAAAGCCTTATTAATATATTTATATAAATATATGTATATACATAAAAAATAAAATATATAAGCTTGATCTCTCTTATGTAATTAATTTCTGATGACCAACCTTTTTACTGAATTCCATTATAGCGATATAGCGAACTGTCCAAATATTTTGAGCCTCCAACTGAACAGTGGAATGGAGCAAACGCGTATTCGGGATCGGCAGCAATCTGGCGACAGGGTAGGAAGTCAATCGGCGGACCTTATTACGCGGCTGAGGAAGCTTCTATCTACACGGAGAATTGGAGGGAGCACGAGGCCGAGGCTAGTGCTGGCGGCGCCGTTACCACCCCCCATGGCACCATATCACTTAGGCTGCATAATAGGATACGCGTGGACATGACCATTGATCGCGCTGTTCGAATTATCAATTTCAAGGTGGCAGCCTATTAAAATATTTTTGCAATATTAATATTAAATAATTATTAAATATAATATATATATGTATATGTAATATAATTGAATATTGTATGCATATTATTACTATTATTTAATAATATATAAAATTTCATTTCTTATATATATCATAGAACAATATTGTTCTATCGTTGAGTGGTTCAGGATCAGCTGCTGCTTTGCTACATCCCAATGGCAGGATATATCAGTATGGTTCTCGAGTAGAAATTGTGGCTCACGATACACACGGAAACAACAAGTTAGTCCCGGTTTTTTTTCTACTTATACGCATCTACATTAATCTCGATTGGCTTGCTCCATTAGGTACGCAAAGATGTGGTATAAGGGAGTTAGTTTTACATCGGAACAATGCGCTCTTGTCTATCTCGTAGACACCGCTGGGACCAGAACCACAACAGACTCCTTTTCGGATATGAGTCAGGTAGAATGCAAATAGATACTCATTATAAACAATTCTTTTTTAAATCTTTTATCTTTTCGAAATATATATACTTCATTACACATTTCGGATTTTTTAGAGTACTTGAGCTCTTCAAAAAATTATTTATTATTAATTATTATATGAAAGAATAGTTACTATTTTAGTTAAATATATGTAGACTTATCACAATTCTACCAAATAAATCACAGGACTTCTCGTTGAGTGTCTTCTATTCGGGCTCTCGTCATGGACTTGCATGTCTGCAGGAAGCTGCGACACATCTCAGCACAGCTCAATACTGGCAAACGGAAGAAGGTGTTGAGAACTGGATTATTAACAACGTTAGAATATCACAGACTCCTGATGGTCTTGTCAGGTATTAGCTTATTTAAACATAACAAAGATTATATATGAAAAATGTATTATGCACATTCACTTAATAATACATATAATATACTTTAGAAATCCAAATTTTACACACATATTGATAGTATTTTTTTTATATATTAATTTCATGTAATTCATTACGATTTTTTATAGATTAGGTAGATTATTTATATATAAATATATACTGGTATATATTACTATTGGTATGTATATTTAAATACATTACTAGTTTGTTTTAAATAATTTATATTATATAATAGGATCGCACGAAACAGCAACAAGTACCAACTGCGTACATCACCTAGCAACGGTACGGCATCGTTGACGACACCGTTCTTGCACTGTACCGCATCTTTGGGTCAGACGTCGCATCTGTTTGTGCGACGTGGCGAGCGTCGTATGCACTACGACGGAACCAGCTTCATTGTGAGAAATGCTGGTCACAGCGCTGGCTTCGATGATAATAATCAGTTAAAAGTCTATTAAAAATAATCTTGAGAACTTTAAGTCTTTGATAGCACGTTTTTATGTGCGAAAGCATCGATGAACGTATACGATCACCTTTGATTGTCGAGCAGATTCGTAAGATTTCCACATCTTCTCTTCCGTGTGATGATTTAACTTTTTTGTCACCTCATAATTATCATTCATGTAAACTCAAGATTCTGCAAAGAAACGTCTTTCATAGTACAGAATTTAGCGACAGAATAAAACTGAAGAGTTCAATATGTGTGTGAGAGTTTTATCTCATAGTTCCAATAACTTTTTTTTAAAGAACTGTAAACTAAGAAAATAAGAATTACATCACTGTTTTCTTGAGTTCTTGAAAACCCAAGTTAATTATTACATTGAATTCTCCAGTTGAAGACTGGAAATCGCGCTCTTATATTTAGAGATTTATTTGAATTTTACTGCTTTAGAGTTTAGTAATTCAATCACTTTGTCCGGTATATACTAGTTTGATGCAGCAAAACGTTTCAATAAAAGATTCAGTCAGTACAAAACATTTTTAATGCAAAATTAACATTTATTTAGTTAGTCATCCAATCCTTGTATGTCTCGTACTAAATAATGACAACCAATACACAGAGAAACATACAATGTTTTATATAATTTATTACTTGCTACGTATAAATGCTACTATCTAGTTGTTCTCTATATAAAAAAACTCGCGCACGCACACATACACACACGCACATGTAATAAACGTACTCTCACAAACATATATACATACATCTAATAACTCTACGTACATCTAATAACATCTAACAACTAAACTTGTCTCTTTGATTATGAATGATATCACAAAGTAATACCTGAAAAGTAATCTACACTGGAAAGTACAATTAAACTAAAAAGAAAAAATAGACTTTACATACAATAAAAAATTGTAGTTTTGAGTAAAATCACATTTTTTGTACAGTAACAACTGCTTCATTGTCATAAACAACTGACAATTGATTGAGTCACTACTGTATTTGTCAATGAAGTATCTAAAACTTCTTGAAAGGTAATTCCATGTCACTACTGCTTTCGGAAGAAAGTATAACCTCGACGTTGCGATCTTCTTCAGATTCTGACTCCAGTCCGTCATGAAACGCTCGGCCTATCTTAGCTAGAACAATTTCCTTACGAGTTCGGCTGCACATGTAAGAATTATTACACCCATTAAGCTCTATTTCGTTACAATAATCCCAATACAATCACAATATAAAACGATAACATGAATAACATCAAACATATATTATACAAAGTAAATTAAAAATGTTACAAACATTTATCTCAGAAACAAAGCAGTTTAGAGACAACTGTTTCATACAAGAGTTTTGTGACTTCGAAGGTGACATAAGATAGTGTTGATGATTTGACCTTAGATAGTTCGTCTTTCTCGAAATCATAAAACTTTTTTCTCTGAAATGCTTTGTTTTTGAGATATAAATTTGTAACACTATATATTATATATAAAACATATGTACTATATATTACATATATTTCACTTACCGCTTTTGATTCTTTTGAGCACCTTCGTTCAACGCCGATGCTGATTTATTGAAGTGTATTGAATCATCTTTTGTTTCAGTGTCCGTCTGCACTTTGCGAATATTATCAATGACATCATCAGCCATAGTGGCATTGTACAGCTGTAAGCTATCTCCTTCTGCATCATATAGAATGTTCTTTTTTTCTTCGTAGATTTTACTTAGCTTGCTGATTGTTGACAGCAGTTTTTCTGGTTCTGCTAGCTCCTTCACTTCTGGCATCACTTTAACATCTAACGTAGGTTTTTCTGCTCTCTTACCAAAATAATTTTCAATGCCATACTAAAAAACATAATAAGGGTGCAATAGAAAGAAAAATATAATTGAAAATAAAATAATTTCTTAGTTTGTTAAATTTGATTAGAAATAATAAATATTAAAAGATTAAAATTGACACACAAAATAATGAGGATGATGATGATTATTATTATAATTCTGTGACAATACACATACCACATTATCAGCGATACAAAAATGAAATGCATGATCGACGATTAGTTTACATATAATGTAGTTAGCATCTAGAAAATCTTCTTTATTGACTTGACTACGCAGCTCCATTAAACAGTTCCAATCTGACAAGGTCATCCTGAACTTTAACTGTTTTGTTGGCATTTTGTAATACACTGAGTACATAAGGTACAAAGCTGCAATACGTTCCTTCAGATTTGTTGCATTGACTAAAAACTGCTTTGTTACAGAGAGCGCATCTTCACAAAAAGTCAGTAAATACATTTCGGAAGGATGATAGCTATAAATTTTATAATTCTCATTAATCAGTTTTCTATTCTTTATAAATATTGATATATTCTTCTTTTGGAATATAAATCCGAAAGTAGAATACATACGCAAAAACCAAAACAAACTGCATTTCTCTCCATAACTCGCAAAAGTTTTGAAAGTGAGTATTATAAGACAGTTCGAAGCGTGTTATCAGCGCTTGACAGTCTGCGCGAAACGCCTCTCTCAATTTTATCTCTGTACAAGACAAAATAAAATAAATATAAGAGTTGTCGAGACATGTTACATTACATTAATATAAAAATATATACTTTTATTAAAATTTAAAACAAAGATAGAATATCTTGTGAAACATGCATACCGCTATTTTGACAACAGACTAAAATCAGTTCGCAAAAATCACATGTAACAATCTGTCACTTACGTTGCGTAGTTGAAAACATCGTTGTGTGTTCTGCAGGTAACAAACAACAACTTTCATTCTAAAATCTAACCGTTTCTGCCATTTATTTTGAAGAAATATTCGCATGCCGAACCGAAACAGCAGTGTGTATCAGCAGGATATCCCCCTGATTTGACCAATGAAATAAGTCATTGGGCTGCGTTCAGAGAATCGCAAGCGCTTTGCGATTGTTGCTTGTCATTGGCATGTACTTTCATATTTCCAACGGATTTACAGGAAAAGGCCAATCACAAATAATAAGCGCTTTGCGATTGTTGCTTGTCATTGGCATATATTTTCACATTTTTATTGGATTTACAAGAAGCGGCCAATCACAGACAATGAGCGCGAGGCGTTTACTAAGCGCTGAGTTCTGCTGAATGCAGCCAATTTTGCAAAGCCTGCGACTAAAGAACGACCTTAACGCTCGATGCTCTCCGTCTCATGTAAAACCGCACTTAGATGTCGATTTGACTTGTATCCATATATGCTTGTATCGACACATGCTGCTTTACTACAATGAACCTTTTAAGTTTGACATTATGCTGTTTGGATTTTCTTTACATAGGCAAAGCCGACACAGTCTCTTCTTAATTTAAACGTGTAACATGTTGAGATGACTAACGTGCGCGTACTTCAGCTTTCAATCGGTTTTTGGTTCGATGTTTTATTGCGTGTCTTTCTGGCGGTGCTATTCGTGTAAGTTGACGGGTTAGAGGATGTGTGCAAAGAAGTAATCGATATTACAATCAGTATATTTTCTGTTATTAAACTTCTCTGTAATATACATGTTTGTGTGTATCATAAATTGATTTTTTTCGAGAGTGTATAGTAAAAGATTGTCGCAAGGTTGTCATAAGAATTTATTATTAATTGAGTAAATTGAAGCTTTCATGATTTTTAGAGAGCTGGAAAAAGCAGAACCATTTACAAGAAAAATTCATGAAGATGAGCTGTGGTTGTATAGAAATCCAAGAACAGAATCCTTTGTTCCAACTACAGTATTATGGGTAGATAGAAATATTAACATATGTGCATAATAGTGAGTGTGTAATGTGTATAGATAATTAATATTAAATCAATTATTCTATTTGCAGCCCCTTGTATTTATGATGCCAGTTGCTGTTATTTGTTTTTTCTTTATAATACACAAAGATAAACTTGATCTTCAACAATCAGTATTATCCGTAACATTAGCTCTAGGATTTAATGGTCTTATTACAGATATCTTAAAATTGATAGTAGGTATGTTATCACATCACTTATTGTATATTTACTACACATTCCTGTAATGTACATAATGCTTTTTTAGGTCGGCCAAGACCAGATTTTTTCTGGCGTTGTTTTCCAGATGGACAAATGAATTCTGGATTCAAGTGCACTGGAGATCCAATTGTTATTAGAGATGGAAAGAAGTCATTCCCAAGCGGACATTCCTCATGTATGTTGATTGTTCCTGCAGACTGCAGTAAAGAAGACACAAGTCTCTTCTTCAGATTTTGAAACAATTTCTATAAATAGTCTTTTTTTTTTTTTTCAGTTGCGTTCGCTAGTTTCGGGTTTATCGCGTTGTATTCAGCTGGAAAGTTGCATACATTCAGTCTGGCAGGAAAAGGACAATCGTGGAGATTGTGCACATTCTTTTTACCACTGTGTATCGCTCTTGTTATTGCGTTAAGCAGGACATGTGATTATCACCATCATTGGCAGGGTAATTAGTTATCAATTGATTAATATTGTAGTAAAAAAAACCTAAATCATCTATTAATCTTTCTAATTTGTGATCTCTTTTTTTAGACGTGTTAGTGGGATCAGTAATAGGCTTTTGCTTAACATACGTATGCTACAGACATTATTATCCTCCGTTAGATTCATCATATTGCAACAAATCATACGCTGCGCTGGGATCACAAAATCATTTGGACGATGCCAAACTTAAGAACGAGCAAATCAAGTGGATATAACCAAGTGGGGAGACTAATATATACTATTATATATATACGCGTGATATAAATTTACATTACTACGTATAACGTTATAATTTATTATATTATGACTTTAACAATTTTGTTAAAGTCTCTCTTTGTGATCTGAATTTTATGTACTGAGATCTAAATAAATAAATGACATCCTCATATGAGCGTAAACCAAAGAATGTTGACATTTGTGTTTTTTTTTCCAGATAATAAAATATAATTTATACATAAAGGAATACTGCAAGTGAAGCGAGCAGAAGTCTATAACCAATGATTAGAATGATTACATTCAGAAAACAATGATTGAGAAATCTGAAACCGTTGAGGTTTTTGATAATCAATATGAAGTATAAATTAAACACATCCATCGCGCAAGACGTCATTTTGGAAGTCATGCTCTCTTCCACGCAACTCGCAAGCGATTGCTCTGATTCGTTCGTATTGGTAAGCACATCGCTCGCACGACATATCGACCAATCACGTAGTGCTCCCAATCTCGATTATCGATGCGTCGCGCGCATCTCAGAACACGCCGGAACGCGTCTAACTGCACGCGCGACGTTCGCGGTGGTTGTGTTGGTTTGTCCGTTCGTTCGCTCGGCTCGGCCCAGTTCGGCACGATCTGTGCACGAGTTCGGATTTGTGATATTTTCATTGGGAGAACGTTACCGACGACACATTGCGCAACTCCACGAAAACTACCGATACGCACAAGTACCTGTTCGCGAATTCAGGGAGGGAAATCGTAAGCGCGCGACCACATCGGAGTACCGCGTCCAAAGTCCCTCTTCGTCATCGTCACCAAAGTGACACGATAGTTTGTATTCTCTATTGTATGAGGTGAAATGTTGCCCCGCCGACTTGTGGTATACGACGAGGACTCGTGGTGAGCGTCATCGGATTCACTGAGAACGCTGAGGTGCTTTCACGTTTTACGCGACTTACACACATACATATACACACACACACACACATACACACACAAAGCAAAGATATATACTTCTCTCGCGCGATCGTTCTTAACGTTTGGGACATCCCTCTGCGGAATCCCTCTCTCGCCTGTGTGCTCTCGTGTGAGGAAGCGTGCGAGGCGGAGTTGTACGTTCTACGTACGTGGCGCGGCAAGCAGGAGGAGGATGATCAACATGGAAACGGATAAGATTATCGACGACACAAACGCCAGTCTGCAGGTGAGTGAAAAGTTCGAAGTTTATTCCACTCGGGCCGAGTCATCTTTTCGTTGCGAAAAAAAAACTACCGCCATCTTGTGCCTTCTCGCGATCGTCCGAATCGTTCACCGCACGTGTTTCTTA
>QVOB01009842.1:0-10243 GCA_014839585.1 Pseudomyrmex concolor | reverse complement strand
TGTTGAGAAATAAATCGCCACTTTTCCAAAATTTTTGTTTTTTTTTTGTAGGCTAAGTACTTATCGGACTGCCCACGTATATATGTACAACGATTTTTATTATACGCAAGAGATAAAAAAAAATTCTTGAATCAATTGGAGGAGAGCTACTCTCGGAATTGTAAAAATTATGAAATTAAAATTCAGCTTTTTATTTCATAAATTTCTGTTTTGCGATGAGGAGAGATGAGAAAAGTCTCTTAAGAGAATTGAAAAAGAGTTACTTTAGGAATGTTTCTCATCGTTGTAAAAAAGAAATTTATAATAAGGAATAAATTTTAATTTCACATGCACAGTGCGTTGGCGTACAGATTCAGTATAAACGTACCAAGGAATTCGGAAAAATTTGCATTTAATTTTCAGATTACACGAGTAAAACTATACGGTCGCGACTTTAAAGATGTGGCATTATTTAGCAGTTCAAAAAAAAATACAAAATTGCATAGACAGAAGCTAAAAATAAGAGAAAAAAAAAGGCTAGTCTATAGAGAATATATACCTACATATATACGTATGTATATATTATATACATATGTATATATTATATACACACACATATCCTTTCCGTTTTTCTCGATCTTCTATCGACACGTGCATCACAGTACGTGTCAATAAGAGTTTGAGAGCTGAAGTCCGCGATCATCCATCGTGAAAGACGTTCAACGTGTCCGGGATAGCAATAAGGTTCAGCTCCACAAAATATTGTAACAACCTGTAGCTATAACTATTCGTATAGCGTTTGACAGGTGTTATATATGTACGCTAGATGCGCGCAATTTAATCGCGCGCGTGCGCGCGTTTTACTTCGATTTATATTTTCATTTCTCTCGTTTTCATATTTTAATTATAATGTGTATGCTGCTTTGTTAATTTGTTTAATCTTGTAATCGTTACGTCTTGATTATTCATAATATTAATTGTTTATAATTTATCTACACTTGTTTGGTACATTACTTAAGTATTTAAAAAATGCATGCGCTAATAAAAGAAATGATAATAATATTAACAAACGATTTCTCTATAAGTTTTTAATTAAAAAGTTTTTAATTAAAAGTGAAAAAAATGTAAAAGTAAGATACATACGCATAATGTTTCTTATATGCATGTGATGCACATATATCTTACTATGTGTGACACAGTAACAAAATAAAAACTTTTATTAAAAAACAAAGTTTCTTAATTACATAAATAGTGGAAATGCAAGTTTTAATTACTGGCAACAAGCTGTACTTACATATTAATATTACAAAAGTTTTGAATAACAAAGCGTGTATACTTAAACAAATATTTCACGTTAATGGAAATGTAACGTTGTTTTATTTACACGAGCGTTAGGATGTCAGCGTTAGTATAAATTGTTGCGTTATATATAGTGTCGTATTTTTTAAAAAACATTTTAGTAAAGTTACAGAGAGAGAGAGAGAAATAATTATGTAGATATAATACCATAAATTATAATTATACGACTCCGAGAACTCGATGCATGTTTAAAGATTCCGAAAAAGCACGTAAGTAGCGGTGGAAATCTCAGGTGAGAAGTTCAAACTTCACGAGAAACTCGGACCACAAGTACTTTATAAATATTATTCCATTTCCTGGATAGAAAGTAAAAGAATACATTTCGCATAAGAGAGATTTGTCGACGCGGCGCTAAGTACCGTCCGTAACGATGAGCTCCTATCTGGCTAACATCTACTTTATTTATAAAACAAATGTGCACAAAGTGTTTGCTAATACTCTGTGTTGAAAACTTTATGGGCTTTCTATGTTGCGATCGTGAAGACTCACGAAAATTTCTATGAACTTATCGTTTCTTTCTAATTGTGCGATTTAAAAAATAGAAACATTAGTCGATTAGGATCGGCATAAATCTATGTTATATACAAGACAATCCTATTTCTTTGATTCAAACAAAACTCTAATAGATCGAGCTCTATTAAAATTTAAAAACTACTTTTTTGTTTATAAATTAGTAAATCTAATATCTATAAAATATCTGTAAATTTCAATTCGATTTTCATAAAATTAATTTTTGTTGAAGCGCACAAATTGAATTATACACACATTTATTAGAGCATAATATGAAAAAAGAAAAGTTTTAATGAATTTTATCAATTTATGCTTACGAGCACCAGTGAGTATGGCATGTAAAAAAAAAAAAAAAAACTAGTTTATTTCGATGCAAACTGCATGACAAAAATTCGTATGAATTTTTGCATGCGACGTCACAGTTCAATATGGCTGTAACGGAATATCCAGATGCCTTTAATACGTGCAATGTTTGAGAGAGAAGTTTAACTTAAAATAAATCATAATACATACATACATACATATTTTTTTGCATGTATTTCTGTCGATTTGTATTTCTCGTTTGAATTCATCACATCGAACATATCTAACGAATTTTTTATTTAATTCAACTTTAATGTTCGATTCGCGAAATCTTTTTTGCTTCTTTGCTTGAACTCGTAACTTTATAACTCCGCCGACGCTGAAGTGCCACTCAGAAACGACAGAAAACCGGAGAAACTCCGTTCGTATCTCAAGAAGAGATTTCGCGCGAACTGCTAATGTCGGATATTGAAGAATGTAAATATAAAAAAAATGACATTACAGTAGTTTCTATAGATATGCAATCTGAATATGCAAAGTCAGATTCGTTCAATTCCTCGAAAATAAATAGTATACGCGCATACATATGTACGATAATTCCGATGTAATTATTAAAGCAAATCGACTATATATATTGATTTAAAAAAATGTGTTATCACTTAATGTATTTTATTTGCCGCGTTGAAAAGAAAAACGTACATACATACATGTATGTGTATTTCTGTTGCCTGTGATTGTAGATTGTAGATACTCAGTAGTGAATATCCGCGATAAGTGCGACGCTCACGTTCGCGAACGAAAATGTCGCAGAGCGATCGATTGATAAAATTCTGCATTCTTACCGTATCGACGATTTCAAGTCAGCGCAAAGCGAAGCACACACAATCGCTAACGACATTTCAACGACGACAACGGCAACTCTCGAGCTTTATTCTCTTCGATATCGGCGCGCGATATTAAGTCCTAGAACGGTTTATTCGGCTAATGTCGTATTTGCTAAGGTACGAGCGCAACGAAATATGTCACGCGCACTTATATTCCACTCGATATACAGCAGCGTCAGCTGAACGCCGACGATAAGAAGATTAACACATTTGCTTATATCGCGTACGAGAAAGACAGAGACAGAGACAGAGACAGAGAGAGAGAGAGGGAGAGAGAGTATAATGAAACTTTGTTTCGCACTTGTTATCGATGTGAGACAAATTTGACATAAAGCGGATTATCATTTGCTAATGCGCGAAATTGTTTGGACTAATGAAAATGCATTAGCTACTTTTGTATACTCCAAATAATAATTCTCACGAGCAACAAATATCTATCCGATATACAGAGAGTAATCCTCTCTCTTCCGGAACGAAAATATCCTATATAGTCGTTCAAAACATACATTCAAACTATATTCATATATATATTCATATTAAAAAAAAAAAATAAAATAAAAATCACTTTCACAACAAACAAATAAAAATAGAGTAAAGTTTGTCAAAGCATTTAAATTTTTCCTTCACACTTGAAGTGCTTTAAAAAAAGTTATTACTTCTCTAATTAAAAAAATTGCCGCAAAGTGGGCGAAAATCCAAGTAGTAATCGTATAATATGGACCGACTGAAGAAAAAAATGATGGATTAAACTCTGCTGATTACACCTAGCAGTGGATCTTCTCGAGAGAGAAGAACGGGGAAAGAAGAAGAAAAAGAGAAAGAGAGAGAGAGAGAAAAAGAGAGAGAGAGAAAAAGAGAGAGAAGGACAGGCAAGAGTAGCTTATCTACTTGAAAGTTACTGGCAACGCGGCAACTCGCTGCGGAAACGCCTTATTTAATGTCGCCTTCGTCTCGGCTAAAATCCTAATGGTAGCGTTCGTGATTCGTCCACGCTCTCGTATGAATACGTATATACAATCTGATGTATATATATATAAATATATATGTATACATACATATATACTCACATGTAAATACACACGTTATGTATACATACTACCTCGTTATTCGTATACTTGTAGATGAACATATGTGTGTACATATACAAACGGAAACTGTTCCCGACTTTGTTCCCTACATACACAATTTGCTTGTACATACGAAAGCGATCTCGATTGAGTGCTCGAGAGGTTCCTTGAATTTCCGCGCGTCATGTTGAGTTGCCGAAAGATACATTCAACTCGTCACTCTTCCCCAAACTATCTCATTCTATCTATCCATCTATCTATCTATCTATCTATTACGGGATCTCTTTGCCAACTAATACATGTACTTGACTATGATCTCGTGTTGTAATCATTTGTATAAGCTTCTCACAGAATTATATTTGCGAAAGATAGGACTATAACGATACATATCACTTATAATTGTTCTTTCTAAGTGAAAGAAAACGTCTGTCTCTTTGATCATGTTTTGTACGGGAACGCGCGCGCGCGCACACACACACACACACAGCGCAACAAAGACAACAAATAATTACCTGTATATTTGAAACGCGTATTTTCTAATATCAATTCACCGGTTTGATCGAATTGTCAATGAGATGTTTTCAAAGAACGGAGAGACACGACGCAGTATTGTGTTTGCGAGTATTTCGCTTCAATTTCAATTCCTCTTTTGCAACATATACAAAGCGCCGAGAGAGAAAGAGAAAGAGAGAGCTCTGCGCACACATCCTCGAATGTTTCAATTTAAGTGCTTAGCGACCGCGAAAAATTGCTTTGTTTTCAATTTTGTTGCATCGGTGAAACGGTCACACGTTAGCGAGAGAACAAAAGATTTATTATAAATCGCTCAACTATATTAAACGTAACTTCACCTCAAAAAAATATACGAAATCCAGATCTCATTAAATCCAGCATTTCTTTAAACGACAACGAGTGCAACGCTGTGATTTGTGAGTTTTTAAACTATTATATAAATGTATGTTTTATTGTGCATATATTACACGTTACGTTTTGTTCCACGATCAACAGCATGACAGTTGCGAAACTCACTTGATGTGAGTGAACACGAATGAAGCACAATTTCGTCAGCGCGATACAGTGTCCGAACGATATCTCGACAAGATCCATCTAAGAAACTGAGGTACGTAAGAGGAGGTTGTACCAAGTGATCCAATTTCCAATTCCATTAGAAGGTTAGCAAGACGAAGCTCTATGTACAGACACACACACACACACACACACACACACACACACACACACACACACACACAGAGGATAACATCGCTTGCATTCTACAGCTCGACAGGTGTTGTAAGGAGCACCGACTGAAATATAATATCAAATGCGCGAATATACCAGAGACACTTACCTTGTACACTTGATCGCGCATAAATTGCTCGATCAAAGGCAACGATTGCATTCGACTGTCTTCAATTAAGCTCTAAGAATTTCGCGCGCGACGAACAAACACAAGTGCATGCTCGCGATTTTGTTTATTTTTTTTTACGTATAAAAACGCTCACTGTTCGGAAATGGGAGCAATATCCCGACGCGCCGCACATCCGTAACGCGTCGTAAGAAGTTACGGCGAAGCGAGCAAAAGAGTATACGATCCGTGTTATTGGTATCGCGTGGCTTCATACCTTGTTTATCCTGCAATGGGATTGGAAATTGGATCACTCGCGTACAACGGTCTCTCGTCTCGGGCGTCTCCTGGACGGATTCCTGTCCTATGTGTCCGTTCGTCCACCTCATTCGATGCTTTCACGCCGTGACGAACATCGAACGCGCCCGAATTCCTCGTTTCTCGATTTGTCTCGATTCGACATTCTCTTATTATTTCCACGACGAATTCGTCATTCGTCTTTGCGGTTAGGCTTGAGATCAGTTATTCCGCGATAGCGTTTAACCTCCGAAGGGAGATGCGACGTACTTGAATAGCATCGTTCTGAAATACTGTAAATAGCCGTGAGCGCGTTACGTGTATATATGTTTACTACGTCGTCGCATCATTAGTCTTCTCCAACAAGTGCGCGCGTCTCCGGAGCGCAACCGCGTAATTTCATTGGTAATATTCAACGAGATATATGTGTGTACGACTTGAAAATAAACGAAGAGATATACGCGCGGGGGTGTACTCCGCATAAATGTGAATTTACGTCATGCGGCACGATATATATGTATATCCTATGTGTTTCCTCCACGCTAAAATGAGAGTGCGAAGCGATATTGTCGAAATAATTATCAGCGACATTGGGAAGCCCCCTCCGATATAGGCGGGGCAGGAGAAATAAACATTTCTCAGCCGGTTGTCAGAAGCACCGGCATTTCGCTTCAACACACAGTGGCGGCACTCCTGCGCGCCGCTTTGCGAGTTAATAGCCCGTACTTTCAGCCCCGTAACTTCAGAGGCGATCTAGATAAAGCTGCTTTATGAAGCCAACGGCTGCACACCGGCGCGTTGCCTGGCAGTCAGTTGCATAACGCGCGACGTCGTGCGTTCCGGGTGTTGAGTGCGCGTCCCAACAATACCTGTGGGCCGAACGAACGAATGGCGTTGCGTTTTGCACTCCTTGGCTTTCAACCTCGGGGGGGTTCAACCGAGCCGCTCTCACGGTCGTTTGCACGTTCGCCCGGAGGTAAAAGGGAGAGAAGGGAAAGGGTCAACTTAGGCGCAACCGTAGGCACTTGGAATATTTTCTGTCCATTTGCCTCGAAATACAACGCCCGGCTTACTATAAATTTCGCGACGACAGAAGCACCGAGATGTTGCGCACAGAGAGAATTTTAATTTCAATTACCAAACACATACACGCGCTCGCGCGTGCTCACAAAATAAAGTCTGATATCTATCTCGCATGCCAGCATATATATTTAATTATCTCGATACGTATATTTTTATTCACAAATTTGCTAGAGATTTCCGTTGTGTTTGATTTATAACTCTGTCACCGACGGTCTTAAGCTCATTTGAAAAATGAGAAGAGTCGGAAGAGCGATGTAGCGGTCTCTGTATTGTCCGTAAAGCTCATTACTGTCCGTAAGCTTCGAGAAGAACGGCGAAGAAAGAGAAAACGTGCATCGCGAAACTTGTTTCAATTTCACGATGACACACACAAATTGATCCATCTTTAAACATGCGACTAATTATTTTTTTTCTTTTTTCTTTTTCTAATTAAATTTTTCGTTCAAACAACAGGTTTATCCGAAGTTACGGTCTTCTCGTAAACTTGAAGTTTCTTAGGTCGTAATTACAAAGTGGATTATATACGGGGAGAGCGGGCACCGCGAAAAATTGCGGTTATTACATTCACCCCATCATTCATTGACCGTCTTTCGATCCCCACCTTGAATCTCTCCATCGTACTCCACTCGTTTCCGCTCGAGCTTGCCTATTATTTTAGTAATTGCAATTACTCGATACACGTACGCGCAGGCAGCATGCAAGCCTTTCCGGCTTAATACTGCGTGCGCCAGTAATATTAAGCTAAAAGCATAATATATATAGCGCATAAGCCTCGTATAAACGAAAGCTCTATCACACGCCGATATCACGTACTATATAAGTACGACTTTTTCAATAACGAACCGAGCTATCAAGATCGACACTGATTCTGTGTTTTATTACACCTAGCGACAAATATCTTTACGATAAGTAAAGTTTTCGCAAGGGATTTGCGCGTAAGTTCGATGAATTTTCTACACGAGTACACGTCAATCACTCTTTCGAACCGTTTGCGGACCGTTTAAATCGTTTAATAAATCAGTTTATCTTAGCCGGAGGAAGATAGATGGACGATGAATGAGATTTTTGCGCGGAAATTTTATATTTACTTCTTTTTGCGCTCATCTCTTATCTGACACATTGAAATAGTACATTGAAATAGTAAAAGCGTAAAATTTAATAAATACACACACACACTTAATATATGCACTTACACATGATTTTAGCAAAAGTATCAATTTAAATCTTTTTGCGCTCATCTCTTATCTGACACATTGAAATAGTAAAAGCGTAAAATTTAATAAATACACACACACACTTAATATATGCACTTACACACGATTTTAGCAAAGTCAATTTAAATACAAAAAATGTTACTGTTCTTAGTAAGTGCATTTATTTACTAGATAATGCATACATTTGTCACGACATTAATAAGAGCATAATATCACGATAAGCTCGGAAAGTGCTTAGGTCGAACTCCGCCTCCGTGCTTTCTCGCACAAACAAAGGTAAAAACACAAAAGTTTTGAAAGTGGAAAAATATCAAGGCGCGCGGACGAAAGTACTGCGTGAAAGTTCCAATGCATTTTTGTTGGCGCTTTATAAATAAATTATGTAGTTAATGTGCACATCTGCTAACTAGCAGAAATTTTTGCATTTTTTTGTTCATTTATACTTTTATTAAGTCGGATGTGAGAATATATCTATTTTGCAGTAAAAGATTAAATTATCGCGCTGACGAATCTGACAACGGTTGACGGTTAGTTGCATTAACCATAAAAAGCTGAAATCGCGCAACAACATAATATAAATATAACATAATAGCATGTAACAAAGTGGTTGCACGCAAATTATCTCTCTTCACTCCTTCTATTTTTTTTCTGACCTATGCGAAATGAAACCGGCGCGGAGCAAACATACCCGGAGTTACCTTATATGAAATGGACATAGAATTTATATCTCGAAAAACATGTTTAAACAGCACGTGTTTCATTCTATGCAAACGCTATTTTCCTCTAAATTAATTAACGAGATAAACAAGGTAATTATTTCAATCTGCCCAATTAACGAAAATGTGAAAATTGCGCTTAAATCGAGATAAATCGTAAAAATATTTACGTGCAATTACGCGCCGATAAAATTTTTAGCGCGGTGGATTTAAGATATCGCGCTCGTGCACACACACACACACACACACACACACACACACACACAAGTGTACTTTGCACTTTAACTTCGAGAAATATCGAAAAGTTGTACACGTTATGTGCGAGAGTCCTTTTAAACAGTTAACGAGAGAGCATATCGTCGTCTTTCGCATTCGATCGACTGAATCGCGTAAGCCAGGATCAGTCCGTGATGTTGATCCTCTTTTACTCGCGAAACATGCACATCATGACGTTACGGCCCACAGTAACCTACCTACTCTCTCAGTCAATGGATTTGATACCCATCAATTACGTAATGCCACGTAATCTCTTGAAACTGTTAACTCGAATTATCGATCAGAAAGAATATGCCGTTATACACGCTGTTACACAGATTTTTTACTATCTTCAAGAGAGAGAGAGAGAGAGAGAGAGAGAGAGAGAGAGAATATGTGAATATTTTAAACTTACGTTATTTTTTTTTTGTTTTCCTAGAAATTTTAATTACAAACTGTCATAACAAAAATTGTCACCGACGGATATATTAGAGCGTATACTAGCTACTACGTAATTGGCGTGTTTCTCTTGCATACGTAAATTTGTTATAAACTTTCGTTCTGTCGTTTTTCCGACTCGAAATACATCGACTGTGATTTTGCGCCGTACATTTTGTTTTTGAATGTTGAAATCTTTAATGGAACAAAATATAGCGCGCGAGAGTTACTCGCGAGGGAAACTAAAGTGCTAAAATTGAAATTGACTGGCCGCGAGTGTATGTATACCCATTTAATATCTCTTGACTGGCGTCGAGAGGATTCTCCCCGCCGTTCTCGCATTACTAAATGCTGTTATGAGATACCAAGTGCAGATATATTACACATTATGTCGGACGCCACGCAAACCTTCCACTTACGGTAACTAAGGTATTTAAATGTTCCATAAACATACCCTCTTCGTGCAATCAAGAGCTTTCAACGCATTGAGCAAATTTATAGAAACTGTATAATTTACAGATAAAAGCGCATCTCTCGCGAAGAAAGTGCGCCATTATTCGATACAACATACGACCTTGCAGTATCAGATAAAAATATGTTACGCGTATGTGTAATACAATAAAGATCTTTGTAATTGTTATTTTTTACATTTTTTTTTTGTATTTGACACGTAGTGATGTACCATGCGCGTGAAACTCTTGTAACATATATCGCTGATATAATTTATCAAACATATCGAATTTTAATACAAATGCTTGCTCGATAACACTGATTCTCTCTCTCTCTCTCTCTC
>QVOB01009840.1:0-14153 GCA_014839585.1 Pseudomyrmex concolor | reverse complement strand
AAAAAAAAAAATACCGGTGACGCGCGCGCTTAAGCCCTTATCGGTGCGATTTCACGGTCGCTTGCCTATCTTGAAGAAAAACCGAAGAGATAGATAAGAGAATAGAGGATCTGTATCGATAGATCGCTCGGGGACACAAACAGAGCAGAAGGGAGAGAACAAAACAGGGTGGTGGTCACGACATGCGGTCTTGAGAGTACGCACGAACAGGTGGCAAGGCGGGATTACTCGCGAAGGACTCGGAGGCTGGTGAAAGAGAGGGCGGACGAGAGGTTTGAAAGAAGGTGTGTGCACCAAGGTATGTGCGCAGAAGTGTAACAGGTACTGTGTGAACAAAAAAAATACGTCTAGAAAGAATTTCTTTCATTTTCTCGCTCTCTTCTTTTCTTTCCTCTTCGAAGAGAAACTTCGTAAGTTGTTGACGTTTGACGGGGAAACGATCGTCCTTACCCGCCTTCGTACGTGTTTCGAAAATTGTCCCGTGGCACTTTTATGAGACGAAATGTATTCTGTTGTCTAAATAATTCTTTTCCAAAGATTTTCTTATTATAATTTCATGTAGTTTTCCGTCACACGATCCTTCGTCCTTTTGCAGAAGTCGATGATAAGTCCTGTCTTAATGTCGACCGAAAAAAAGCTGCAAGCTAATGCGAATGCGAATGCGATAAAAGCGAGCGGATTTAAAAATGTTCCCAAGGCAAAAGTACTTATTTATTCTCTCCCTTTTTTTTGTCGCCGGTTTTCTGTGATCGAGTGGAATACGATTGAGTTTCTTCACGTTATTCGAGCGGAAACACAATGGAAACGGAAATCTCGGTAAGAGAAATGACAAAGTGACAAACGGGGAGTGTGCAATTACGAAATTGGAAAACACGCAAATATTTTTAGAAACGGTGTGTCTGGCAAGTAGTTATAAAAAATTGAATTCTCTCGCTGCAAGCGTATCGGGAAAAACTCTTAGAGCGTCGTTCACGCGCCGCTCACGAGCTTTAAATAAAAAACCAGTTATTAGTACGTTATGTATAACGCAATATTTTATACTTGCAAATAGGTTGATTATACTTGAACTGCTTCTTCTATTTTTGTCATCCTAATTAACGCGATATATAATACATTTTATATATTAATGTTACGGCAAATAAATTGCAAAATATCGGCTAAGTTTAATCAATTATTGAGTTATCGAGCTGTGTAAATAATTTACATATTAAATGTTTCATTCATACGAATTATACAGCGCAAAATAATAACGCATTTGTTAAACTTTTCCTTGCCGCGTTTTAAAGCCGTAACAAATCCTTTTATTTGTTCTTTTATTTAAGGAATTATAGAGACCGATTATTTGTCGTTCATTTTAACATGTAATGCAATTACAGAAAATCAATACGCTTTTAACCATATAAACCGAAATAAGGATTAAATGTTCTAGCGACGTTTACACAAAGCGGCAAAGTTACACTCGCAATTAGTCCGATCGGAAGCAATCGTAACGGGAGATAACTATCATTGAAGTCTCGCACTCTCTCGCTAAATTATTACTTGAAAATATCGATTTTAATCGTAAATAGTTTAAGATCTTATTTCCGTGAACCTTGCGCATATGCCATCGCTTTAATTTCCTGGTTTTAGCGACCGATCGTACCCTCGCTTTTGAACATATATGTGTGTGTGTGTGTGTGTGTGTGTGTGTGAGAGAGACAGAGAACTGGAAATGACTCGCAAAACAAAGAATGCCAATATTATACATGAAAACGAACAGCATCGACAGCTCGACACTAGAGACGGAATCTCGTGAATTAAAACGCGGTCGGAAAATCGGCTTTGATTTCACACAGTTCCAATTAAATCACCGTGAAACGATATTATTGCAGTGTGACACGCATATTTACATAGGCGCGTCGCGGAATACCGTGCGCGCGCGCGTGTTTAGCTCGACGTTTATTTAGAGATGCGAACAATTTTCGTTAAATCGAAACAATATTTGTTTGCGAAGCGAGTTAATAATTCGCCTGATTTTCTACAAATTAACATTATCGCACGCGTCGTGTCCCGTCGTAACGCGATAGCAATTCCGCTCTTTCGCTCGAGCGGGTGAAAGAGAAGGAGAGAGAGAGAGAGAGAGACAGAACAGAACAGAATCAAATGTCAATATGTTTTTGACAAACACACATTGTCAAACATGTAACACGTACCAGTCGGCAAAATTTACTCTGGTCAAACAAGAATGCACGGAAAAGAAAAGTTTTGCCGAAATAGCAAGAAGATTAGTTAGTACGTGGTCAGCAAGAAAAACTTGCTAATTTTATTTTATTTTTTTTTTGTTTAACAGCAAACCTAGTTTGATAGCAAACCTTTGCTTTCCGTGTGATAATCCACGCGGTTTCACACAGACTAACAGTATTGCCAAACCGCTCACGCGTCGCGTTATTCAGCGAACGGGGGGATCTTTTCCCCTTGCACTTCGTGTTGCAGATGCACAGAACTTTCGGAATATCCACCGACGTTCCCGAAGTCGATTAATCCGTGACTTTTACTAACGTTGATACATGGCGTTATTTTCTACATTATTGAAACACAAACAAGGTAACCTGGACAATCAATCACCGCTGTGAGAATCTACGTGAAAGGAAACATCCTTCCGTGTGATCATGCTCAGCCCCAAGATGCAAAGAACAGGTGAGATCTCGTCTTTATTTTTTTTTTGTGTGTCATCAAATTTGCCATTTAATTAGCCGTGCGAGTTCGTAACAAAATTATAGAATGTCACATAATTCTCTGGTTTTGCACAAAGAGCTTTATTAATTATTATGTTATGTACATTATTATAATAATTGTTCTGAGTACGCATTATGTATTGTTTAATAGCGTCACACACTGATGGGAATGTAATAATTCACAAATATTTCTTATTAAAGCTAATTCTCTTGATTAACGAGCATTATTGTAAAATATTCACGCGCGTAACGCCCGTTATTATTCGAAGCAAAATTCGAAATATAAAAAGGATTATAAATTTATGAACTTCGAATTGTGAGCTTTTTGTATTAAGAGAGAAAGAGAGAAAATTTCTCGCGGAAAATGACCGCGCGAGCATATTTAATTGGTATTTATGATTAATCGCCAATGTGTGAACATGCCTGATTACTGGACGTAAACTCGCTTATAAAATGACTAACATGACCTGACTTTTGTGTTTTCATCTCAACAAACGAAAGTGCATTATCTCGAAGTTCATGTTGAAAGCGAAACAATTCAAAAGGTTTAGATATACTTTGCCGTTGTATGAACTATAATATTTATGTTGCAAAAGTTTGCTTCCTTCCTTTCTCTCTCTCTCTCTCTCTCTCTCTCTCTTTCTCTCTCTCTCTCTCTCTTTCTCTTTCTATTTCATTAAAATTGAAGTGCTTGTTTTGTATAAATTGTATTGCAACATCGGCACATTATCCGTATTAACGCGTTAAAATATAAACAATCGGCGTCGCGTGCTGCGTGATCTTCGCGTTCTCTCATCTCATCCCTCGCTCCATTCTTCACGCGACAATTCCTATGTATATACTGCGATATTCCCTGCACGCGCGCACGACGCACAGATGCGAACTACGTGAAATTTGCTCGCCCACTCTGAGGAAACTCGGTGTCCTCGATTTGTCGAGGCGGAACAAAGTTTCTTAAACGTCGCGTATCTTCTCGCCAAAGTTAACACACACGAGGGAGTTTCGCGAAAAGCGAGCGCCATAACCGCGAATTGCGATGTACGTCACACACGTACATACGCACGTACTCTGGTCGATCGTGCGGACTTCGCGCAGCTGGAAAGGCTGCTGTTTAAACCAAAGTTACATTTGCACTGACTCCGCTGAGAATTGCATTGCGTCGTGTCGTCATCGGAGACTGAAATCCCAGAAGTGGCTCGAGCGCGCGTGTGGGCGACTGTCACTCTAGCGCGACTGTGCAAATATTAGTTCCGACCGATCAGGAATTCTCGATCGTGAGTTCACAAACGTGAACGTGCCGCGCGCGCAGTTTCGCGATCGCGAATCATTTACCGTCACGGAATTTCATCGTCATCCCCTTCTCGAACAGCGCTACGATCGCAGCAATTTTAATTGTACGAATAATTTATATTTGACGACGACTTTAACGATAGCGCACGGCTCACGTCTACATCGGTGAAATTATTAATATTTACATCGATACGATGCCGTAAACAAGATTCGCCGGTACTTTGTGCGCTATTATTGAAACGGTTGCACAGCGAGATAATTCGATGCGTAATTGTGATGCAGCGCATTGTGTTGTGCGCGATAAGCGCGCGTTGGACATGTTTCTCGCATGTAATTTTGCATTTATGTCGTGCTGATTAGCGAATACAGCACGACGGATTCTCGAGTGTACACACATATACACACACACTCGATTCGAAATATGTGCTCGCGAAAACGAGATAAAAAAACTTATGCAAAACTTTTGCAAATAACACGCGCGGAAAACCGAGAGATTAAATACATACAAAATATACACGTGAAACGCGGAGATAATTATGCAACGCGAGATGTTTGTAAAAAATAAATAAATAAATAAATAAAAATTAAAAATAAAATTACAATATTAAATTTTTTCGAAAATTTGCAAACTCAATCTTCTCGCATTTCGTTTTGCATGTTACACGTTTGAGGGGATATGCGCAATAGTGCGTGTACGCAATTTGCGCGCGCGAATTTATTCTCAAAATCTGGACACGATCGGCTTTTATACGCGCTATGGTCGGTTTTAATTGCCACCCATTTACAAGCGACACGTATCTATGGTATGTGTTGCAGTGAGGGTGAACGATGCTCAGCTGATCATGCTCTCGGAGAAAGCCCATAACGATACTTGTCTGGCGGGATATTTGCACAAGCGGACAGCCGATTCCACCAAGTGGCTGCAACGATGGTTCGTTCTCTATCAGGTCAGTGAATTGTTTGCCGTTTGTCGCCGAGAGTGATTCGCTTCATCTGTTACACCGAAACGTTTTAATTTTCAGATTCGCAATTCAACTTCTCACTCTCTCTCTTCGAACACAAATCACACCACACTTAAACCGAATTGGACATTTGATTTCGATTTTTTTTTGTTTTCCCGTATAATGTATCATCTCTTTCCATTTTTTTCTTTCTTTCTTCGCGCTCTTCCCAGAAACTTTACCATCATCGCTTAATAACGCATAGTTTGTGATCTTCCGAGATTAATTACGAAAGTTTTTTCTCTCCTCGGGAGAAGTTTACTTTGCGGATAGTTAACGCAAACTCAGCATCGCGCGCTCCGTAGTCGGCGTTACCTCGAAACGACGTAATATCCGAGCATTTCTAACTATTATTTGCCTCTCTTCCCGGAATTTATAAAATTTCTTCATCGCGCTCACGGGGATGTACCGTCGTTTATTATCGCTGACGTTGCAAATTTAAAATAAGGAAAATAAATTCTCATTAACTCCCGCTCTCCTGTCTTGAACGAATCTATTAATGGAATTGGAGAAAGAAACGTAGACGGGGGATGTTCCCCCGTCATCGATGCGGATACATCTATATAGTATATGTCAGAAACTTTCTGAGACGAGGAGTTTCCCTTTTCGCTTTTCGTTCGATTTCGTTCTCGCGTCTCAATATAATACATCTTTTCGAAATCGCCGATAAATCTTCGTTATATGCTTTCGCGATAGCATAAAACCGCAATTACTACACAAAACTTGTAATTAATTATTTTATTAAAGACGCGAGTCGCGTCATCGCATCGTAAATGAGTTCGGTTGTTTTATTTCGACGAAACTTTTCGGCAAATCGTTCCCCGTTCATTTACGTACTTAATTTTGCTTCTGACGAAAAATAATCTGAGAGATCAATCCCGTGGAGATTTTCCACACACACACACACACACACCCCTACGTTTATCACACAACAAGAACTTAAGATGACTCGCCGGGAACTAATAAGTAGGATTAAATAAACAGAGAGAAAGTATTAAACTTTTCTTTCTGTTTTGACATGATCCAATACGTTACAGATACAAAAGAATAAACTTTGCTTCTTTTTTTTTTTTTTTTTGTTTGTTTTCTTTGTTTCGACAGGATCGAATGAAATAATTAATGAATAAGAATGGAACTTTCTCCGATCGTTCGCGAAAGAACCGAGCTCGCCACAAAGACGTTATCGCGCGCAGTGGAGTTTTCCGTCTTACTCAGAAGAACTTTCTCACGATTAATCGACTATCCGAAGACGTTTCGAGTCATGGTAATAAAGATAACTCGTGTTCGTGCTCAACTTAAAGCTCGATAGTTCCGTAGCGCGTTTATCTTGAACTAGAAAACCCGCGTAAACTTCGGTCCTTGAGACCGTTTCATGCGGCTTATGTTCAAAGAAAACGGTCGTTCTTCCGGAGAGCGCGGGAGCTCTTAAAACTAAAAGAAAGAACAGAATTCTCATCGCGTTGAGTTAGTGTGTCTTATATATAAAAACATGCAATTTCCCAGACAGAAGTTAATCTAAGATTTGCGTGCTCTTGAACGTTCAAAAAGTTAGAGATAAAGATGGGAAGAGCGAGAAAGAAAGAGAGAGAAAGTGTGTGTGTGTGTGTGTGTGTGTGTACAACTTTCTCACTTTTTTTTTTATTTTGCAATATTTGTTTCAAACTTTATCGCGCGACACGAATGTCATCAGCGCAAATTGCTTTTTTTTATTGACAGATGTGTAGCGTCCCGGTTAATGATTTTTGTCGGTATTTAGTCGACGATACCTCTCTGTAAGCAAATGTATATGCACGAGTAGTTAATCCGGGAGTCGAACTCTCTCGGTCGTTGCGCGTCATAGATGAGTGCAATATCGCGACGCGCGACACTATTTAAACCGACGATTGCAACGTTTCGAGATGTTTGTCGATAATATCGCGTGACGAAAAAAGCAAATTTGTTTCAGAAGTTTGTATTACGTATCAGCGACGCGAATTTTATCCGGTAGAATAGCCCGTAAACGTAACAGGCTTTATGAAATGAGAGCACCGTCCGTGCACCGTCCGGCGAGTTTGTTCGGCGAATCGTCCCGCCGCCGCTGCCGACACGACACGCGCTCTATTATTTCATTTGACATGTATACATGCACGCTCGCGCACACATAACGCCACACGTGTGCAAAACAGATAATATTATTTTACAGCTTTTATCTCATCCGGTATAACAGCGGATGAATTTGTATTTGTGTTTTATCACGCGCGTAAGAGTCGAACAAAACCACTTTCGTGCTGCCCCCTCTTCCCTTAAATGTAATACACGTCATTATTCTATTAAATGAAAAATTGAATCGTGTTTGAATTAAATATGTTACGTGTTTAACAAAATTTTGCGCTAAAATAAAAAATGCATAAGGTTTATACCGTATGTAGCTTTAAATAAGTCAAATTTAATTACTGCTGAATAGAGGTAACTAAAATTTCTGAGAAATTACACAGAGATGTACGCAAGGCGGCTTTGTCTATTTTAATATGTTCTCTCCTCTCTCTCTCTCTCTCTCTCGTATATGAAGCGATCTCCCTGTGAACCTTATGTGTGTGCGATCAGACGCTTCTGTGCTTTCTGACGCTAAAAAACGTTACATCGCATCGTAGCAACGAAAGCTCAAACCGCGCGCGGGAACCGAATAAAATCCTGCAATACCTTCCCAAATACCGATACACTATCAATAAAATGTCCGAACCCATTTCGGCGAGTGTATTGTACGAATGTATGTAGATGTGTATCGACCGTGTGACATGACCATATTTTTCAGACACGAAGCATTAAATATTACACGACATCATTACGTCTTCTTTCCCCATTTCCATGGAGAGTTACGAAAAATTACAGATGTTTGCTATCTCACGCTTTTCTTCCCTCGAAGAGAAAGCCAGATCGCCCTAACTATGACGTCTGTTACAGAATCTGCTATTCTATTACGAGAGCGATACGTGCTCGCGCCCCAGCGGCGTCATTCTGCTCGAGGGTTGTTACTGCGATCGACTCATCACCGCCAAAGGCAAGGAGCCGGATAAACAGGTAATGTACTGTGCGCGCAAAGTCTTGATACGCGTTGCTTTAAAAGCTCGCCGACGGCGCAGGCGACGTTCTCTTGTTATTCACAGTCGCTGTATGCACAATCGAGAGACTTTCAAGTCCCCGCAGAAATATCGTTTTCCGTCGGAAGAACGAAAAATTCTCGAGAAATCAAACGTTTCGCTGTTTTTTTTCCCTCGAACATATTCTGCGCGCGCGCATGTTCCGCTTTAATGTTATGGATGTGTCAATAGGAATTGCATAAGCGACTGTCGAGTTATCGAAAAAGTTGCCGAAGAACTCGTAAAGTCTACCGCCGTGCTCTTAGATAGAGAGAGGGAGAGAGAGAAAGAGAGAAAAAATTAAGTCACCGCGGTTCGTGAAATTCAAGCAAAAGTTGTTAAAGTACTGTAGAAAAGTTGAGAAAGCGCTTTTATGATATGTATTTAATATTACTTTTTCGTTTTCTTTTCCACCTTCCGCGATTTATACCCCGACATTATCTGGCGACACTCAAAATATAAATATAATCTCGCAACTTTATTCCTGATGTCGCGTTTCAAAACGTACATAATGCATAATTCAAAAGCGTTTACTATATGCTAATATATTTAATGTCAAAGGCTAAATGTGTCGTTTGGACATACATCTCAAGAGGACCACGTGTTTGAAAACTTAATTTAAAAAAAATTTCACGCACGGTTTTTAACCTACATAAAGATAAAATCGTCGGTATCCTCTCACGATATTTTTAATTCGTTCGTGCATATTCGAGTTTTTTTGAAAAAAAAAAATCTCTGTGTGTGTGTGCACCGGTTTCGCAAAACACGCGCGTGAATTTTTTAACGACTCGACAAGTTTTGAACTAAACTGTAATTAGCGAAATCAATTTTGCGCGATAGAGTTACCGAGAGAGAGAGAGAGAGAAAGAGAGAAAGAGAGTTTTTCCACTGTGTACGTATACAAGCACTTCATCTGAAATGTTTTCTATTCAACACGTAAATACGTTTCGTGTTGAATACTAAATACATGTATATACCGAAACTCCTTCCCTTCTCCAAATAACTACTTTCAACTCTGTTAAGTAACAAGCTTTAGCTAAACTCGTGCTCACTTATTGTTAGTCCTTTCTCGAGCTTTTGTCACCGCAAAGTCTGTAATTGTTCCATATTGAATGGGAGATTTCACGCCGCATTTTCGTATGCACGAACTTATATATAACTTTCGAGAGAACTACTGTAACTTATACCCCGAAATGTACGCCGAGCAATTAACAGAGATTTCCCATAAACGACATGTGGAAACGCGTGAGATAATAGGGAGCGTATCGATTTCTGCAAAGGTCACGTGATGCTTGCCGGCTTTCCAGCTTTTTCTAAAGATATATCGGTCGTCCAGTATTTTCTTTTGGTCTCCTGGACATGGAGGAAACTGTTTTTTTCCTTATTTCCACTTTCGTTGCAACCGATAAATCGATCGCACGCGCTTGCTGCGAAAAATAATGCGAGGTCGTAACTTTAGCGGCCGCTTTAACAGCCCTTCGACTTCGTTTCAGCACCGCAATTATCACCGAAAGCGGGGCAAGGCGCGCATCAAATATTCCATCCAATCGTTCGTAGAATTCGCGCAGTTCGAATTTTTCAGTTCGGTTTCGTTCAAAAACGCGGTTTTAATAACAACTTCGATTTGTTCGCGAAACAAAATATATAGTCCATATATTCTCTATATATTTTCCATCAATATTTATAACAAACAAGATTATAAGATTTAATGCTTTACGCTTTATACGTTAGTTTCGATAAAATAAAACAGAAAATATCGCGCAAAAAAAAATTGTAATAGAAAACTTGTTGATAATATATAAAATAATATATAATATATAATAATAGATAAATTAAATTCTTTGTAGACAGACTTAAAAAATGACGACTAGTTGGACAGACCGGGTCTATGAGATCCACGCGACTTTAAAATCGAATATCTCCGCAAAAACTATTTTTTCAATTTTATTTTCTTGAATCGACGAGGTTGACCAATTTTGTATCAATAAAAAAAAACAAATTGAAACAATTTTTAATACTTTTGAAGATATAAGCGTTAAAAAAAATTAATTTTTACTAGAGATGCCAATGAGTAATTTTTGAAAAGAAGATCCATGTCCATCCGTGAAGGATTAAACATATAAACATATTTAAATAAAAAATATCTTTCTTTTGAAATTAAAAGATATGAGCAAAATATCTTAATACAAGTACACATTGATATATGTTTTATTATATTTTTCGCTCGTGAAAATTCAACAAGGTGTGTCCATGTTTGATGATTAGTTCACTTTCTTGACGTCAGAAACCTGACATCCTGTTTACGGCTCGGTTTTAGCCCTCTTTTTATTTATGATGTACGTTTTGATGTTGAAAGTAAAAAGAGAGAGAGAGAGAGAGAGAGAGAGAGAGAGAGAGAGAGAGAGAGACTAGATAGAATCGAAATACATAACTTTCAAAATACTTTCAGTTGAATTGCGCTTTTAATTGTTTCGAGAGTTGTCAAAGTTATTCGGAGTTCACTGAATCAAGAGTATTTGACTTCGATTTAGTATGCGCTTCACAAAATCGAGATTGCAGTTCTCGGCGGGAAGAACACGCGGAGGAATCTATGTTCACAGCCGACGTAGTGTCACGTCGCAAGAACGAGGGCGTCAGTCTTCTTTGCGTTCGAGTAGACACTTTCTCACGTCCCGTTTTACAACACTATTGTCTATCGGATGACGTCGCGCGACGCCTTTTACGAGAGGGATGCAACGACGCGAGATACCCGCGGGCTCCCGTAGCCTCTTTTTCCTGAGCAGACGTGACGCGAAAGAAACGCGGCGTTTCTATCCGTCTCATCTGTTTTTTTTAGCAACTGGCGCAGCGGAAAACGTGTTTACTCAGCAAACGTAAATTAATTAAAGACGTCGTTAATCGTTTACGAGCAAAAGTGACTCGCGCTGCGGGTTGCAACAAGATTATTTCAGTGCTTTTGATACGCAACGCGCATTTATTTTTCATCAATTTCTTGAGCTCCACTGGAAAACCCGCTTCGTCTCATGAAGGTATTCAGGACGCTCGTTTTTTCCTTTCGTACATTTTTCAAAGTATATAAATAACGTAATGCTATATATAAAATGATAACCATTAATGGATAGTTTTAGTAAATTTAATATTCTTATAATTTTAGTAAATTTAATTAAATTTCGATGTACATACTATACACACTTATTTGCACTTATCGACGCGAGTGTCAATCGTTCTTCGAGAGCACTTAAAATTTAGCGCATTTCGCATGCTGCTAATTTAGCTGTTAATCAAACTCGCCAAAATGAATTGTTACTATCGACTGCAACGATGACAGTATGATTCCTCTGGTTGCGCGTGTAAATAAAATCATTTCAATATCGTACTTACATAGAAAAATTTTATCTTACGCAAGCTGATTTTCGCGAAACATAAACCGGAAGAACATCTAAACAAAAATATTTTTATTTTATTTTGCGAGTGAATTTTTTTTATCTTTTTAAATAAAATATTGTTAGAGTCTCAGCGTAGTAGGAAACAAAACAAAATTCGAGTTGTAAAAAAATACACGTTTCATAGATATTGGACCGTTTTGATTTGAACATATATATATATATATATATATTGTGTTTTTGTCTCAAACATTGACAGTCTATTAACTACAATGTTTCCGTTCGTTGGACACGACGCTTGGCAGATGATAATGCAAAACCGCGCGTTATACGCTGGTTTAACAGACAGCGCGTTCAAATTATTCCGGTGTATGATGTGTGTTAAATCAGTTTCTCATTTTCGTCGACTAATAACGCGGCCGCGCCACCAGATTGCGAATAAAATGAAAAATATAAAACGCCGGTGAAACGAATGACCGTGTCTCAACGCGCAATTTCGGTGCACGCTGCAAATTCAGAGAATACGTTTCCGCAATCTCGCGCTTCAACTTGCGTAATTGCAACATAGTTGAATCATTTCCTTTGCGCGCGAATTAACTTCTTTTAGCGGAAAATTACCGTGAACAGCGACGACTTATACAGTTAGTTATGAATTATTGAATTTTGATTATTGAATTCGGTTTGCTTCCGGAAGAGGGAAAGCAAATCGATCTAATTACAACGTAGTTTAATTACTGCATCTTTGCGGTGGTAAAATGCGGTGCGTTGTATATAACCAGTTATTTGTACAAAGACTCCTTTCGAACATCTCCTATATACATATTTTCGGATAATTAGACTGTGTGTTCGAAACGGTCTAATATCCTTACGAGCTTACCCGACGTTATTGTAATGTTTATACCGAAGCGGCAGCGTCGCTCAGAATTTTTCTTATCTTTTCAATATTACATCGTTCTCCGTTCTCCATACTACTTCTGCCGGCACGACTTTAGAACTAGGACAAATGTAGGTCTTCCTTTCTCTGGAAAACCACGTGCTGGAATATTCTATATAGCTCTCGCGCGCCGGAGGCAGCTGCTTCGGATTTACTGCATTATCGAACACGGTTGTTTGTTGCACAAACGAGACATTTTTCTGTCGCTGCTCGTCACCGGCTCGGTCGTCGCTCATCACTCAATCATAAAACCGTTTCGCTTTGTTAATTTTTTGTTTTCTACCTATTAATGGTTCTGCCGCTCTGATGGACTTCTAATCAATCCGATCGTTCGATAAGTCCTTAACGCGACGAACAGATGGAATAAAAGTGGGTGTGAGAGAGTTGCGTCTCTCCCGCTCAATTATTTAACCTTCGGAGTATACAGATATGGCGATCGCTGTCATTTTATTTCACTTTTTTCCCCACGATCGATTCATCACGACGGTAACATCCAGCTCCAGTTCTGCAAGCACGGACAACCTGACACGAGCGAGAAAGGATGGCGGTTCTCAATAAATTATGTTTCCCGGTAGCGCAACGGTGTGTTCTAGTACACCGGAATGCTTCTCTCTTTATTTGCTCATGCTCTCTCTCGCGAGGAGGAGGTCAAGGATGTAGCGAGACGCGCGAGAGTTAAATTCGACGATTCTTAATCAAGCGATTTGCACGCGTTTCGTGATTCCGCACGCTTATCCGCAGAAGAGGATGCAGAAATATCCCGCGGCGTGTTACAATTCCGATCTGTAATTAGCGCATAAAGGCCATTATATAGTCGCGACCCGGTCACGCGGCGTTCCCTTTCGTCACTTTCAAGTTCGCCTCTTGCGTCACGGTCGCGACGTATGACTTATTAATTATATATGTCCAAGAATATCCCGCCGACAAGTCCGTTTATACGAGGCAACATTTTGCTGGTTTTTAATTTACTTGGCTTGCGTCACAGCGCCCGTCGCATATACGCCATACGAGAAAATAAACGAACGTTACGAAAGAAAAAAAGCCATCTCTCATGAACGTACAAAGAACGCAATTGTTTGTGGAACAATCACGCATTCCTGTCTGAATTAGTCGTTGACGTTTTTTGTATCTTTTTTTTTTTTTTTATTTATATCACGTAAAAGAAATTTATTTGGAAAGAGAAACACGTCAGAAACGCCTTTGCGCTCGACCGTGTGTGTGCACACTTTTGACAGTGTTGCGATCCGCTTTCGTAATTACGTGTAAGATGTAGTTATTATCGAGTGTGCCGGTCCAGCAGTTATTCTCTTACACATATACATAGCTCCTCGAAATCTAATGTACAGATAATGGATGTTGTGAGAATATCATAGCTTTTCCATTTCTTGTATCTTGGCGGGACCACGAGCTTCTCTCTCTCTCTCTCTCTCTCTCTCTCTCTCTCTCTCTCTCTCTTTCTAATTTTAGTTTGTTCTCTCGATATAATAAAACCATGTTTGCGCACACAGCGTAAAAATAACAACGTTCTTTGAATCTTCCGATGTTCGCTTGTTATTCTCTTGTAACACGTTCAACATGTTTTCGATATTAGCTGTTAACTGAGACGAACAAAGCGCGAGATATTATTTCCTGTGACAATCAATTGTGCCTTTGGAAATGAAACACAAAATAAATATGTGGGACGTTTCAAAAATCTTCGTTTGATTTTTTTTTTT
>QVOB01009839.1:0-19385 GCA_014839585.1 Pseudomyrmex concolor | reverse complement strand
AGCATGACCGATGCTGCTCAGACGGCGCTTCGTCGAATCATTAAATTCGCTACTCGCGAATGTTAAAAAAAACTATGACAGTTCATTCAACATAACTACTATCAAAACAGCTTTCGAGTTCCCGAAAGTCTCAGAAATACAGAAAATCCCGAACATTTTCGGGAATCGCGAAAATTCTCGAGAATCCCATCCCGATCCCGAAATAAATTCCCGTCCCGTCCCGATCCGTATTTCTCGGGATTCCGCACACCTCTGATTATTACATATGTTTCGTTAACATGACAAAGCATATGTGTAATAATATAAATTTCTAATTCTAAATATTTATAAGAATTAATTTTTTCATACATTTTATATATTTCTTTTTAATATCTTGTGTGTGGCGTACAATTCACGTGTGTCAGTACATTAGAATTTTCACATGATTTTGCGCAATGAATCGCCACCGCCATTGGTTGCCGAAACATCACCTCTCCCGTGTGTGTGTTATCTCACATCACTCCTACACGAGATCCTTTCTTCCCGATACAATGTGACCGTAGCAATTATTGCCGCGAACGTCGATCCGTATTTTCGTCCGCAAACGAATGTCGCGGAGTGCATTGTGAACGCATTGTTACGCACGTCTCTGTTTTGCATGGCGCGCGATAAAAACGCGGAAATGAGGATCGACGTGAGTTGTTGAGCTCTCGAGATGGAAACAGCTAATTCAATCTCGCGAAGAAATAACGAGCCTGCGTGGTTTGATTTATATAATGAAACCACATCCTCCGGGCGCATCCTCGGCTTCATCTCTCGAACAGGAACGTTTCTAATGCAAATAGAAAAATTAAAGATGTAATCGCGGCGGGGCGATCGTAAAGCTCGATTTTCCTCAAAGGGAGAATTTAGAGCGGGCGCGTTTGAGAGAGAACGCGTACTTTACCCCTATTTGAATTAACCAAATATGCGAAATTTCGTACATACACCCGCGCAATAAAGCATATTGATCGTTCCATACTTGTTGCGCAGACAGCCGGGGCCAAGCTACGCCGAGTGTATCAACATCCCCACCCTGTGTGCGAGCGAAAAGCTGCTCGTAGACACTCGTTTCTGTAAAATCGCTTTTTCTTTTTTTTTTTTTGTCACAAAATATCTGTGGTTACGATGCACCGCGGTTTTCGGGAGAGACGCGATGAGAGGGTCGCTCGTGTTGTATTATGATTTGTAAATGCGTTGTCGGGGATCGTGACGATACGCGCCGCCGTTATCGCAACATATCATGGAGCCAGTGCTACGCCTTTTGATAGAAATTTTAATGCTGTTCAGCTGGTGCATGAAAGTATCTGTCGGACACACTCTCGGTAAGAAACCATTCACTAATCCATTACAGATTTGTTAATCGCTCGTGTACGCGGTGACTTGTGATATTAATCGTTGCTCGAAAAAAAAACTAGATTTTTGTGCGACATATCGTGTGTCACGCTCTTTCCGGCAAAAAATTCTTTGCAGCTAAAAATTCGAAATTTATACGTAATTTTTCACAGCTATCTCATATTTTTGTGTAGTATGTGTTTTGTATCAGTGACTGAACACTTTAGAGTTCTAAGAGATTTGAAGCATATTCGAAAGCAGAGGTTTTTTTTGTTTTTTAGAAAAATGCATACTTCCACTCGGCATGGAAGAGGGAAAAATTCCGGATGAGGCGATCACGGCGTCATCCAGTTACGAAATGAAATCCGTAGGACCTCAGAACGCGAGGTACACATAACATAAATTGTGAAAATACGACACGCATCGTCAAGAAAAAAAAATCGATGCATGCAATTTATGAATATTAATATATGTAGGATACGGCAGGAGAAGAACGGCGGTGCTTGGTGTCCGAAGGCTCAAATCAGTAGCGCTATTCGCGAGTATCTAGAGATTGACTTGACGAGAGATCATCTAATCACGTGGACCGAAACCCAGGGCCGATTCGGCAACGGCCAGGGTCAGGAATATGCCGAGGCATTTTTTCTGGAATACTGGCGGCACGAAAAGTGGCATCAGTATAAAGATTTGAAAGGGAACAAGGTACGTATGTCACTGCGAATTAAATTCTTGAAAGAATTTACCGTAAAATCACACGAGAATTATAATTTATTTCATAAAAGTTTGGCTTTTTATTTTAACTCTTCGTATATAATTAGACGTGGATCTCCCAAACTCACTCAGAAATTGCGCATCGGCGTTTCTAGAAATAATTAAGTTTTTTTTTTTTTTTACGCTCATATCTTCGAAACTACTAAACAATTTTTTAATTTGTTTTTTCGATTGACGCAGAAGTGTTCAAACTTTTGATTCAAAAAAAAAAAGAAATTAAAAAAATGTTTTTCACGAAGATATTTGATCTTAAAGTCGCGTGTGGATTTCACAGACCCGGTCTGACTAACTCATAGTCATTTTTGATGAGGTCTGACCACGAAAGGTTAATCTCAGATCAATTCACAGCGTTTCTAATTCTAAAATCAAACTTTTGCTTTTTTTTATTCTTGAAAAAAATTCTTGAAAAAAATTTCGTCAAACTAATTTTTTCTCACAATTTGCCTACATGTGTTCGCGTTACCAAAACAAAATACAGTAGTGCCTTGCGTATTTGCCGCGCGTTTTCCTCAATATCTCTCTGCGAGTTATCCCTACAAATTTCTAGAAGTGCTTCGCAGAAAGTAATCGGCCTAGGCTTTCTGCGAAGCACTTCTAAAAATTAGGAGGTATGACTCGCAGAGAGATATTGAGGGAAACGTGCGGCAAATACGCGAGGCACTACTGTATGTCGTTTCTATATCATAACGATTGTATTGCAGATTTTGCGCGGTAACAGTAACACATATCTGGTCGAGAAACAGAAGTTAGATTTACCATTTATCGCGAGTCGGGTGAGATTCATTCCCTACAGTCAGCATCCGCGCACCGTGTGTATGCGCGTCGAGATTTACGGTTGTGCGTGGAATCGTAAGTAACTTTTTTTTTTTCATGTGCGAGATTCGCAACTCCACTATCGGTTAACATTTTTTATTCCGCTGCGCAGAAGGCGTCGTTAGTTATACCGCGCCCAAAGCCGACAAGATCGGACCGAACGGATGTAACGTCGAGGACACGTCGTACGACGGCACGGAAATCGAGGATTTAACGCTGAACGGGCTCGGGCAATTAACCGACAGCATAATTGGAAATGAGACCGAGATCCGTGAATCCAACAAAATGACCAACTGGGTCGGTTGGCACGATCGGGATAACGTGGAATTGGTCTTTGAGTTTCAGACCTCTCGAAGATTCAGGAACTGCACGATACACGGGATCACGTTGACCGATCTGAATATCGAGGTTTGCAATTATTCAAAGAGAAATATATACATATAGGTACTCTGGACTTGGAGCACTCGTTTGTCTATAACACAAATGGACATTTTCTCTCTTAACATTTGGTTAACACAATTATTCTGACCTGAGCAACTTTTTTTAGACGTTCTCGGTAGCACATTTCTGGTTCTCGTCGGACGGTAAAGATAAACTGTCACACTTAGAATATCGTACGTCACCGAAAATAATCACTTATCCGAAAATCAGTAGCGTTTCTAATAGCAGTAACGAGAGGGATAACGAAAACAACAAAAATAGCGCTTCGGTCTCTATTCCGTTGCATTCTCTAATCGGTAAATTTGTCAAGATAGAATTGAAACCTAAGTCAAAATGGTTGCTGCTAAGTGAAATTACATTCGAAACAGGTAATTTGTCGTTTTGTTTTTTAAATTTTAACCGTGGAAAATCTTGGCTCGATTATCTTTCTGTTATTTGTTGATTCAGTTTCAGATGCGAAAAACACTTTTGACGATGAGACGTTGGAACGATTTTCGTGGACGTATTCGAACAATAACGAGACCACGTCGAAAACGATCGATCAGGATCAAGTTGTGAGAACAAAACAAGCGGAAAACGAAGACGACACGAACGCAAACAACAAGCTCGCGAAAGTTCGGACTAAAACCGACGACGAGAAGAAAATTAACATTCATGGACGCGCGAATAAGCCTGACTCTAATGAGACAACGGTGGTGTTGAACGAGTCAAATGTGACGCCGAACGCTTTCCCGGTAAACAATTCGCCGGTGTATATCGGGCTAATCAGCGCGGCGCTGACTATAATCTTCTTCTTCTCGAGTTGCACGATTTTCCTGATGAAACAGAGAGGACGCAATAAAGTCGCCCTGTTGCAAAAACACACCGCGTTGCTGTGCAGCTCGCCAGCGCCAGGCATTACGATCAATACGAAGGACATTAAATTACCCACGTCGATCGTGGTAAGTAATCTGTCGCAATCCAGACTGTCGCTTAAAAGCAAACTGGCCTCGAGCGACGATTATAAATTCGACGAGAAACACAGCATCTATGAAAAGATTAACAAACTACCCTCGGAACACGTCAAATGCGAAGCGAAGTCCAGTTACAAACCGGAACATTTTGGTGTGTATGAAGAAAAAAAGAAGTTTCTGTTTTCGACTTTACGTCTCGATATTGTGTTCGCACAATTGACTTTTGATGCTGAATTTTAGATTCTAAAACTGGCGAGAACGAAGCGCGAATGGAATGCAGAATACCGACGATATCGAGAAAATGGAATCACAATTCGGAAAAATCCAATCAAAGAGTTTACGAGGGTTACTACGCGGCTACGGACATTCTGACGGTAAGAAAGCTTCTCCCCGTGTCGAAATGTGACAACCGTTCGAGCGATTTAGCGATTGGTAAATGCAATACTCGGTAGTGTTACGATGTGTTGTAGATAAAGAGACGCGATCAGCATCCCGCCGTGAGTCTCTTCACGCCGCTTCTCATTCGAGATTCGATTGTGTCGTGCAAGCGCGGATCTTACGACGTTCCGCGCATCTCTCGCCACAGATTGAGAATCCTCGACAAGCTCGGCGAAGGAAATTTCGGTCTGGTGAGTTTTTTTGTTTCGTGTTTTCTTCGCCCAAGAGAGACGTTTCGCACGTTTCTCCGTTAACTTTTTTTGAGAATTTTTTAATAAGAATCGGAGTCCGTTCAGGTACATCTGTGCGAGGCGAAGGGCATACAAAACCTGGATCTGGGTATTCTTCAGAATCGCCAAGTGGTGATAGTCCGATCTTTGTGGCGCGGCGTTGTCGATTTTTTTTTTTTTTTTTTTTTTTTTTTTTTTTTTGAGGTAAAGTTTGTATAATATATGCGAAAGTTCTAATTCGTGCGAAACTGTATAATTCAATCCAGGGAAGACTTCATGAACGACATGCGCATTCTGGCTGAGATTCGTGACATCAACATCGCCAGGATAATCGCGATCGTTGAGGAAGAACCTTTCAGTGCCATTTTTGAGTACGGAGAATTTGGAGACTTGTCCAGTTTTCTGAAGAACCGCGACGCGCCGATAAGGTAAGGTTGCGGGATATTATAACTTGATCGATTTCCTTTTTGTTCTTTCCACGTGCTCACATGCAACAATTTCGCAGTTACGAGTGTTCGTTGAATTTCATCGCGCAAATAGCCTCGGGCATGAAGTATCTCGAAAATTTGAACGTGCCACATTGCGATCTGGCGGCCAGGTAAAGACACTCCGAGAAAAAATGGATTAAATCTAAGTAGATCTAACTTAAACCTAACAAAAAAGATTTAAAAAATGGATAAATAGATCTAATTAGATCTAAATAAATATAAAGTATATCTAAATAGATATAAGAGTAGATCTATGTAAATTTACATTTTATTTATCATTAGGTCTTCTTTAGATCTACTCAGATCTACTATTTTAAATCTACTCAGGTCTGCTTAGTTCTGCTTAAATTTGCTTAGATTTGCTTAGATCTAATATAATAAATCTGTGTAGATCTACTATAGATCTAAAATAGATTTACTGATAAATAAAGTGTAAATTTAGATAGATCTACTTATATCTATTTAAATCTACTATATATCTATTTAGATCCAAGTTAGATCTATTACATCTATTTTTCAATTTTTTTTTTATCTCGTTAGATTTAAATTAGATCTACTTAGATTTAATCCATTTTTTCCCGGGACATTACGCGACAAAAACTCAATGCAAATGTCTCATTGCAATATGTATTATTTTTATGCGCCGCAGAAATTGCATCGTCTGCAAAGATTTGCTGATCAAAGTGTCCGACCAGGCGATTTACTGCAATAAATACGACGCCGAATATTACATCGACGAGAGTTACGCGAAAATACCATTACGTTGGATGGCGTGGGAAGCAGTTTTGTCGGTAATATTATTTCACAATTTGTCGAAAGCTGTTCTTTTGTTGTCTCGTTTCTGAATTAAATTTAGCTGAAAAATTTTTTCCATCTTTTACAAACAAAAAAAAAAGGGAAAACGAAGTTGCCAATCCGACGTTTGGTCGTACGGCGTGACGATTTGGGAAGTGTTGACGCGATGCGAGGACGTGCCCTACGCCGATATGACCTCGGAACAGGTGTTGGAGAATTGCGGTCTCTGGTATCAGTTGTTGGACGGCGCCGGCAAGAAGAAATGCCCACGAATTTTGGAACAGCCAGTGTTCTGCTCGGACGATCTATATCGGCTGATGATGCGGTGTTGGTGTAAACACGCGGAAGATCGACCGAGTTTCCAGGAGATTTATTGCTACCTCAAGAAGCTGACTCTGGATTAAAATGTTCGAAGTATAATGCGAACACGTTCCTGCGAGAAAGAAAGGAGAAAAGATTGGGGGGAGGAAGAGGGAAGATGGAAAGGAGGAGAGAGCATGTAGGAAACGAGATCCATGCTTCAGCGACAGCAGCGGCGCGGACCAAATCGATTACAATCAGCTAAGAAGCATCCTGAGATTGCTTTCTTGATTGCTTTTTGCAAGTGGCTCGAAATATATATATCTAATTGCGATAATCAGATCAAATTCTTGAATCACATCGACACATGGGATGCTCCCTGGCCACCAAACTTACTGCTCAACTAGATTTATCTAATTTCGATTACAAATGTAAGTGTAGATTAACAACGTAAACGGTGTTTGATGCGTCGAATCAAGTCGCGTGTGTTTCTCTCTCGTACATTATATTAATATTATTATATTCTACGCCAAAGAAAAAAACTTAATCTGACGATAATCTTTTGGCAATTTAGAGGAACGCGAAACGTGATTTTGCGAGCGGATATAAAAGATTTTATCTCTATATTTATTAATTCGTAAATTTTACATATCTTTCCTACGCTTATATACATGTGATAATCATTATCCTTTTTATTATTATAGGAAGATTAATCAACTTTTTCTCTATATATAACTCTCTATTAGTAAGAAACTATTTACTATTTATGATGTCAAAAAAATCATCACGCGAGCAAGCTTTCGTAGCGCTTTTTGTTCCAAAAGTTTGCCGCAGAGATTTCTCGCGCAAAGCGTTTCGCCTTTTGTCGTATGAGTATATACTTTTGCTAAACTTAACAATCTCTTTATTGCGTGCACGTGTAGTCGAAAATAAAAATTAAAACAAAAAAAAAAAAAAGCGATAATATAGGTAAAATCGGCATGAAGCGAGAGCGTAATATCAATTACGTCGAAGAATGACAATCAGTTTTGCTCATCTACTAACTCTTATATATATTTATTTTGTGAAATATTATATAGTATATATATACATATATATATATATATATACTTGTCGTGACCGCGATTCAGCTTGTCTGTCTTAGAAAAGGAGAGCAGATCATTTGAGATCTTTAATCAAATTTCGTATAAACGGCGTAAGGATTTTGAAATAGACTATTACTCTTCTTATCCTTTCTTATACACGTACATATATCTTATACAAAAGCTAAGTCGTCTACTTTTATTCCAAGATATATAATAATAATAATAATAATAATAATAATAATAATAATAGTAATAGTAATAATAATGCGAGGATGTGTATTTTAAAACGCGGGCACAACCTTGTTCGCACGGAGTCACGGAAAGGTTATTTTTGCGTCGTTAATTCTTCCAAGTTTTAAAACTACGAGAATCGCATTCCAGTACTTTGTGCCAAAAATAGTCATGTCAGTATTTTCAAAGGGATCGCGAGAAAACAATGCAGAGAGAGAGAGAGAGAGAGAGAGAGAGAGAGAGAGAGAGAGAGATTTTTAAGCGAATATTTCCTATCGTTCAATGAATATATACGATGAAGGTTTTGAGAAGCGTGCTCTCGTTTTAAAATACACCTTCAAATAAATGCAAAATTAATAATACTAAGAAATCAATGAAAGCAAAAACAGGGGAACGAAATAAGATTCACAGATTAACGGATACTCGAAACAACAACGACGATAATAATAATAATTATGATAAACGTACAATTCTAGATTATATATGTTTATAACAGATGTAACGTTTAATTAAATCAAATTTGTAATATCAATTACGTGTGTGTTGTTTTAAAAACTAAAAAAAACTCGAATCTAACCTTTTGCAGTCAGACTCTCAAAAATGACCTACCTAATTAGTCAAACCGGGTCTGTGAGACTTTAAAATCGAATATCTCTGCGAAAAATCAATTTCTTTTTTTTTTTGAATCGAAAGTTTGAATACTTCTGCGTCGATCAAAAAAACCAAATTGAAAAATTGTCTAGTAGTTTCAAAGATATAAGCGTTTAAAAACAAAATTTTTCTAGAAACGCCGGTGCGCAATTTCTGACTGGGTCTAGGAGATCCACGTCTGACTACAAAGAGTTAAAAACACAAGACTGTGTATACTAGAATTAATTAATTTGTGAAAACCAGAGAGAGTTGTTACTTCTGTGAATTAGAACTTTTAAGACGCGTGAATAGTAAACCTTTTTGTTTATTATCAACATAAAGAAAAATTACACTCTACAAATAATAATAATAATAGATATTCTTATTATAATTTAATACGGGATTAGAAAGATTGTTATACGAGACGTGTAATATTCATCTCTCTGTGGAAGTCTTCAAGAGACTGCTCCCAGCGTTCCTCGTAATAGATTCCCAATAAGAACTTTGCGTTCAACGCTGTGTTTATACCCCACGGGAGATGGTGATTCAAGTACAATTTTCTTTGTCTGTGAAAAGATCATAACACAATATATCAAATATGTATTAAGTAATTACGCGCGAGACAATATAGCGAATAATCAGCTCAATTCTGTACCAAAGTAATCAGCGTGTAGCGAAAACTTGAATTTACCTAGAACGCAGTCTACTGGCTCCAAATATCGCACCCGCTATGCACATCGGCAAACGCGTCTGCAGAGCTTCCACCCACTTGACCGTCACTTCTCCCAACATCGTCGTTGGCATCAGAAGCATGGCGTGAAAAATGTCATGCACTTCTCGATATCGTTGCATCACGTACGCCAGCTCGACGTCATCGACAAATTGCACCACCACTCGGTCGTCAGGTGACACTTTCTGCAATATACATTGCTCGCTCACGAAATGCACGTACTGACTTCAAACAGTAATAATTCATCTTACATTGTTATCCAAGAACTCGCGGTATGTTCTGCCCACGGTTCCCGGCGCCAGATCCTTGAGGTAAGAAAGATCGACGGTGGATGTGTTTACGCGTGGTTTTTGCTCGAGTATACGCTGACCCTCGGCCGTGCTCCTCATCTGTTGATGACAATACGCAAGAGCATTTGCACCGGTAGTTTCTCCAAGACACGCTATCATATCGCCACGAAACGGATTCGTCAACGAAAGGGTTGCCGAGCCCAATGTGAGAAGCGCACGCTGCAGAAGAGATAACGATACGTGATTCTTGGCGTAATCCTCCAGAAACGCTTCGCATTTCGCCGATTTCGCTGTCGCGAAATTGCCTGAAACCGATCAAGGAAGGTAAGAAGATTGATTTGATCGCCGCCGTTGTTTGTGTTCATTAATAAATAAAATTTTATTTCCACAAAAGTAGTAATTCTATATATGTACAAATCACGCATTACATTCTAACTTTATTATGGCGATGCTCTTCGTTCATTTTAAATTGCGACCTAAATATTTTTCTCAACAACTTAGCGCGCGATACTTATCTGGTAACAATAATATTACTTTGGTACATATTACAGTCGAGTTTTGTTAACAGCAGTTTTTTTTTTTTTTACACATAGTTTCGTAATTTTCTAAAAATAAAAATTATTTTGTAACACAAAAAAAATAAATCATAATTTCAGTAATTACAGCTAAATACGAAAATACCTCATTTACCTCTTCGTTAGTCAGAACAGAGGAACAAGAAAGGAACAAATGTGTGTATTAACAATTTGTCTTAAGTCTAAACACAACGATCAACTGAATATCTCATTGAAGAAGGAATAAATCTCCTAAAATTGAGCTTTTTTTTGTACAGATCCCATACATCACACGGTGTGATATATATATATATATATATATGTATATATACAAATTAAATTTCTACAACGTATTTGTACAGTTACAATCATACAGCTTGTATCTTACTAGCCTGAGATTCGGTTAGCAAAGCGTATTTTGGCTGCGAAGTCTCTCTTTTGCGAAATGTCACCCAGGTATAGACCAAGCTACCTATCACACTTAAATTCAACCCTACGAAGTTCAACCACGAGAATATGTAATCACCGCCGATGACCATGCCGAGATACGTAACGCAGATGTTTTTCAAACATCCGATTATGGTGGTGGTCAAAGCCGAGTTGTACAGCGTGCAAAGTAGCATGCTGTACAACAGTATGAAGCCCATTATGCACGACAATAGAAACTGAAAAATGAAGAACAGATTTGTCCAATCGGGAAAATCCAACGTTGCAACGATGTCGCCCGTCCACCAGGCCAACAAAATGCTCGGACCGAGCATGAACAGAGAATTGTAATACATCAGTCCGTACTTTCCCAATTCCTTGGAATCCAACTTCTTCTTCATATACACACCGTTAGCGGCGGTAAAAAAATCGTTCAATAGAATAAAGATGTAGCCTTCCAGATTGAAGGCGAGATCGTTGAGCGCAGCCACCACCGCGCCCAGGATCATGGTGTAAACACTCAGCTGTATCGACATGCGCGCCTTGATGCCCAGAATGTAATACTCGGCGATCATCGTCATGAGAATACTGAATCGTCTCAGAGCGGTGAACATCGGCAGACTCAGTTGTTTTGTGCCGCCCAGTCCGAATATCATGTTGCCGATGTATATCAACGGCAGCGGCCAGATCTTGGTGAACGTCGCCGTTTCCAAGTTGGGATACTCGACGTAGTGCAGCTTCTTCGCGACGAACAGCACCAGTATCGTCGCGAACATCTGACCAATCCCTAACACTTGGAAGGACGGGAAGGCGAACGACGTGAGCACGGTCTTGTTGACGACCGTGATCATGAACGATGACAGACCGTAAAAAAACGCCGACGCTACGCGCGCAAACATCGCATTCTGTTCGCGTTCCGTCATCGTGGGACCGGTCTCTCGTCTTCTCTTGCTCGTTCCGATCGTGTGTCAACGTTCTCGTCACCCACGAATACGCAATACATGTATCGTTTGCTTCGACAACTTAGCAATGACACTCAATGAGGAAACCTACACTTTGATAACCTTATCGTTCTTCCGTTCATAGTACCCGGGATCCGGTCAGCTTCTCACATCTTGTCAATTTCCGGAGAAATATCCTGTGTGAAATGCAAATTCTGTCAAATTTTAATTACGTTGCGGTCGCGCTAAGACATGATTTTTCTTGTCTACATAATATAAGTTTCCACTAACCTGATCAGAGTTGACTTTGCTCTACGCAGTCGGCGCAGAGCGGCTCGTGCAGCATCAGCGAGTCACGTGACAGATGGAAATAAATTAAAGAAAAAGATAGGTCTTTGGATCAGATATTTAAATGTTTTTTAAACGCTCCCATCAAACTCAATTTGTGATTGGTGATGAATTTGACCGAACGACGAATGCGATTTGACAATTTCCGTTGGCTCGATCGAATCCAATCGAGTTGACAGAAGTGATGGGACTGGGTTTAAAAATTTGTATGTTCCAATCAAAAACAATATACAACTACTAAACGCGAAGAAGAAGAGAGCCAATAATCTTCCAATTTAGCCATTTTAAAACCGAGTGTTCTCTCGTAAGCGACACGAAATCTGCCGAAGTAACTCTACTTCTCCCCTCGCCGATAATCTTCCAACCTCTTTGCCATGGTGGGAACGCAGCGCGCGGTTGTGTTGGGAGCTCCGGTATATTCTTCCACGCACCATGGTGTGTTCTTACGTCAATGGCGATAACGAGGTCGTCGCGCGCGATATCGTCGCGAGATGGCAGATTCGGCGCAGCGCGAGGAGCCGCATTTCGTTGCGGATGGTTCGATAAAAATCAGTCGTTGCTCGCCTGGTTTCCCGGAGGGTGGCTTGTTTTTATGTCGTGTTTCGTTCAACCAGCAGTAGAGCGGGTTGTGTCGCGAGAGGCGTCGCGTCGTTAAAACATTGGTGGTGTTTGTTGTTGAATTCGATTCGCGCGCGCGGAGTCACGGTCCGGAGTCCCGAACAAGAAAGAGAGAGACGGTAAGTAAAACAACCGCAGAGTCCCAGCTCGGCGAGAAAGAACCACCACCCTGGTCTTCGTCGAGGAAGTTCCTCGCGCGCGTTTTCTTTCCGGCAATGTTAACAGAGAAGTTTACGGGGAGATCAGCTGCTGGCGGTCGCGCGCTGCCGTTATCCCGCGCGTTAATTCCCGTCGTCGTGGTGGAATGACCCAGAAGCGATCTGGCGCGTGTCCTCTTCGCGTGCGACTCCCTCGTTCGGATGCGAATCCTCGCCGATCCGAATCCGAAAAAGTCGGCCGATCGCGCGCGAGCCAAGGTTAGATCGTGCAACGAACGCGCGCCGTGCCAACGCTCCGTTTCCGCAGCCCTTCCGCAATTTCCCTCGCGTCGCAGCGTCTCGAATGGAGTGCCGCTCCCTCTCCTTCTCCTCTCTCTCTTTTTTTTTTACAGCGAGATGTAAAATGCAATTTCTTCAGTTTTGGAGACGCGATTTACTCGGACCGCGACATTACGCGGCGCAAAGTTTACTCTACAATTTCTCACGGTGATGCAATGAAAAAAAAACGATCGTGCAAAAAAGGGCTGAGGAATCAACGAAATTTCGCCCTCCATCGTGCACATGCGATTTTTTCACCACGACAGCTACAAAAATACAGCGATCGCGTAATTATCGCTGTATAATATCGTTAAAAGCGTATTTTTGAGATCGATCTTTTGACATGTGATCGTCGTTAAAAGACTTTTTCCTCTATGCATAGAAAAGAGATCGAATAATTTTAATGAAGAGAACGTCGCGACGCGTTTTGCCGCTTACTAAGAGCAATACTTCAGATCGTGTGACATTTATTTATTGCGCGCTCTTTTTTCTACATCTTCGGTTTCCGTGATTAAGACCGCAGGCCTTAATTGACCAATTACATCTTTGTGTGACAAATCGCACGATTATATATCTTTTTACGAAACGGAGCGATCGTGTCGTCGAATTTTTCCAGAATTTTTTCGCTCGACTCGTCTCAAATTCAAATCTCTACGTTTTTTTTTTTTCCACGAGGATCGAGCGGCAGGAATTTCGGTCTCTCGTCGTCGTTTCCGGATGACTCACGAGCCGCCACCACAAATTCGAGCGACCTTCCCTAGCGGCTCGATTCGGTCCTCAAGGGCGATTATTCCCACTCGTGAGTGTCGTGGTAACGCCGAACGGAATAATTTATTCTTCCATTACCTCGTTACTATGCGGTTCCTGCTTTGATGCGCGCGAAAGGGACCTCATCGTCGTCGATCGTCATCGATTTAATAGAGAAAGAGAGAGAGAGAGAGACGCATATCGCGGATGTCTCGATGTGCAGGGTTCCTACACAGGGGCGTTGTCCTCTCGTTACTGCCGCACGTCCGGCAGGCACGTCCGGCAGGCACGTCCTTCGTCTCGATGCATCTTTGATTAAAAAAAAAAAAAAAAGTAAGAAAAAAATCCCCGGGGATGCGGACGTGCGCGTCGTGCGTATAACGCGCGTACGTGCGCGTCGTGCGCATCGACGAGCTGACTAATTGATCCTCTTTCGTTCAACCCTAACGTGCGCGGCACTTATGCACGTGAAAACAACAACGACGACGACGACGACACGTCGGTGCACTATACTCACTCACATTAATGGCATGTCCGGTGCGTCTGCAAACATCGTCGGCGCGACGCACGGCGGAGTCGCGCCAACGCGATGGATGTTTGCCCTTGTGTGGCGCGAGATGATCCCGGAAAAAAACTGAAACCAACTGTGAAAAACCATGCGCGAAAGGATTTTATCATTTCGGGAGTGGATCAGCGTTTAAATAAGAATTTGATTGAGCGTCAAATAAAAAAACGCATCGCGCATTACAGTAGTGCCTCGCGTATTTGCCGCATGTTTCCCTCAATATCTCTCTGCGAGTTATCGCCTACAAATTTCTAGAAATGCTTCGCAGAAAGTACTCGGCCTAGGCTTTCTGCGAAGCACTTCTAAAAATTAGTAGGTATGATTCGGAGAGAGATATTGAGGGAAACATGCGGCAAATACGCGAGGCATTACTGTACATCCTAGTGCACGCGCGATGACGTAAATGCGGCGAGCACGCATATATACTCGTATATATATACATATATATATACAAGAAAACATTACAAAAGAGATAAATGAATTCAACATCGCGTTTATTCGCTGTGACGCTTTCAAAAGATTTGCATTTTGCAATTTGTTCGTAATTTGCGCAAACCGCGTGTAAAATTAACAATTTCAGAAGATTTGTTTCGCATTTCTCTCTGTTATACATATACGAGTATATACCGCGTTGAGACAACATGTTTCGTTCGCTCTCCATGCAGTCAGTTTCAATTAAACACGTACTGTTTTTCAGAAACAACAAACGTGCGAATTTGGTTTCATCGTTCAAAAGAGATAAATGCGCGATGCGTTACCGCGACTACGAAAATCAGTTGTAAAACATCGGCGCCGTCACGCTGACGTCACGTCGTCGGTCTCCGCACCGAGAACTGGAGCGCGTCACACGTGCGCGACAAAGAAACGCGGAAGCAGAAATCGACGGAAAAGTCATCGCTGCAAAGAGAGTCCTCGACTGCAAATCAAGAAGTCGTCATCATTATCATCGTTCTCCGAAGAAGTTTTTGTTCTCCCCAGTTGTCCCCTCTCTGTCTCGACAAATGATAAAACCATTTTATTCTCATTACGAGGAGAGAAATCCGATAATGATTTTTCTCACTTCTAACGTGTTACAATGTTGCCGCGGAGGAAACAGGAGAGCCTTAGAGAAACCCACGGTTTCGAGATAGAGCCCGGATGCCAATTGCGCGAAAGAAGAGCCAGGCATCTGGGGAGATGCGTATAGTAGTATCTCGTTTCGCATATTCTCGTCTCTCCCGCGTCGTTGTTGAGCGTTTCTTCTTCGCGTTTCATTCTATTCTCTCTTGTCACATTTGGTCGCGACACGTTATGTGTAACGCGCTCCATGTGTGCGGAGTAAAGTTCGGAACGTGTACACGCCGTGTCATTGGATCTCTCCGGGAGAGACGTGCGTGCGTAACACACACACACGTTCGTCGTCGTCGTCGTGTGTGACGACGATTCCTCCGAGCGAGTTAGAGCAAACTTTGCGCGTTCGCTGATTAATTACGTTCTTCCCTTTTCTCCTAGAAACACACTGTAGGCAGTAACTGTCACTATTGTCTCTTACTATTGGATAACGGAGGAGTTTCGAATTGAAGTGATTTCGAATTTTATTGAAACGTAACCGAAACCTTTCTATTATACTCTTATCGAGTTCGTATCATCGCTCGGCTTTCGACAATTAAAGAAATTGGCGTTTCGCTTGTACAACGAAATATGTGTAATAGGTATCTTTGTAGACGGGAAAGTCATTTTTACATCGATTATATCGTCGTGCTCCCAACGTAACTCCAAAACGCAAATTTTAGAGAGCAGTTTAAAAGTTAAAAAACTCTTCCTATTTTCTGGTTAAGGGACTCTTTCGGTTTCAAATTTTCACCTTATTTATGAATTTTTTTTGAATATTTGGTGACTATAAAGAACATGACTTTCTAAGTGTCACCATGCAATAAACTGAAAATCCCGTATATGTGACACTTACGTAATTATACGCAGGGAATAACGTTGCTTAAATCGAAAATGACGTCTTTCCTTCATCTGTTATTGGGTTAATTTGACTTAAAGTAAGTCGATAAACCAAGCATTTATTAAAGAAATAATCATTAGATATGTAAATATTATACGTAATAATTATATACATACATAAATAATTCTCAACCTTTTTAAGATATGTTTTTAAAACATATTCATATATCAGTTTCTAACTTTACATATAAAACTGCTTCGTAAATATTTTTTTAAATTTTGCACACAATAAGTCTGATACATATTGTGTAACAAATATTACGCGTTCTGCTAATTGCAAAAATTGTAGAGTGAAAAACAAGCGAGATGTACACCTGTGTGTGCGTGCGCGCACACAGGATGTGCAGAGAGAGAGAGAGAGAGCCGGAGTGAAGGGCGCCGAGTCATGTGTGCATTAAAAAGGGCAAGTTGGATTCGAGTGTCGTGTCTTTCTAGTGTTACCGGATCTCGTTCGTTAGACTGCGAGCGGAACTTAAGACTCTCGCGGGAATAAAAATCTAATCTTCAGATGCTTTTCTTCTCAAATAAAAACAAAGAGAAAAAACTCCGGTCCTGTGTGCGCAAAATTATTTGCAAAAATTGTCACCGCACAAAAATTTGATTCCTATCTATTTTTTTTTCTTTTCTCTAAATATTATTTATTGTTCCTTAAATAATTTTGTCACTGTAGAGTTGTCATCCGTCCTCTTTTTCCACGGATACTGTCTTTTTTTTTTTTAGAATGTCCAAAGGCGTCCGGAGTGAGTATGACCGTCTAGAACTTTAGGGAATCTTCTAAATATTTTACTAAATTTCTCCCACGTTACCCGTAGGTAGGATTGATATCCGTCCTCTTTTTCACCGGACACCGATGGCAACCTTATGTGTGTTTTTTTTTTTTTTTTTTTTTTTTTATTATTATTATTATTACATTCGATTGCACTCACCAACGATCATCGCGCAATTAATTACACGCGCTCTTGCATTTTGCAGCGCGCGCGATCACGCGAGAGAACACAATCGCGAATTGATTTATTGATTCGCGAGACCGGAGGATTCGCAGTGGCGGTTCCCTCCCCCTCCCCCGCGTTACGTAACTTCGCGACTCGGAAGCAATTTTTTTTCCACCAACTTATTCATGTATTCGCTACGATTATCTCAGAGAGATCTCGATATCTCTGAATCGTTTGAATCGATCAATTCTAACCGTGTACGATGTTGTACGCTGAGTCATTACAATGTATTACAATCCTCGTGTGATCTTTCTAATAATGTCTCTGAACGAGACACGTTTACGAGGGGGAATTTGAATTGTTAGGTTTTTTTTCTTTTCATCGTCACACTCTGTTTCGTTCTCGAGAACTCGAGAAGTTTTTTTATTTCAGTGAACAATTTACTTTTTAAACCATATACGTACAAAGATATAACATGCGAATTCTTTCGCGTGTGTCACTTTTTCTTTAAGGTGTATACGGCTATACAATGCAAAGTTGCGCGAATAGAGAAGATGAGTTGTTGTGTGAATTGAGGATTCAGTTCTCAAATATCATCACACAGGCCACACGCGCGCACACACATGCACACACAACAATTGCGAACCTCGCGTGATACTCTGTGTCGTGTAGACGCCCACACTCTCGAACACGTTTCTCTGCTCGAGAGAATCGAAACAAAAAAAATGCGGTCTTTTCACAGAACCGATTAGACGGAATAAAATGATGCGGATGAGCAGGCATACAAAATGATCGATTCAAGAGTATAAAATAATATCTGACATGGAAGAGAGAGGGAGAGATATAGGCTCTCTCTCGTGTACGTGTGTGTGTGTAGGAGGATTACAGCGGACAATCGTGTACGCGACATTCCTGGGACATCTTCGTGCTATCCGTCTCTCTGGTTTATGAATGGATTCCATTGATCACATGCGTGTATACACGCTCTTATCATCCGATAACAGCCGCTGCGACGACTCACTTGTCGTCGTGGTCGTCGTCGTTGCCGCGCCGCTTTTCGAAAGTGAAATTCATAGTTCCTCTTTCCTGCGGTAGTTTTTCTTTTTCGGAGCAAGTAATTGTTTTTTTTTTCTTCGTTAAGTCGCAGTTTTACATTTCTTGAAAGTATAATTCACACGTTAACTTCTTATATGTCGTCACTCCCTATGTATAATTACATAAGTGTCACATACGGTATTTTCAGTTTATTGCATAGTGACACTTGGAGTCATGTTCTTTATGGTCATCAAATATTAAAAAACAATATTCATAAAAAAGATAAAAATTTGAAATTGAAAGACTCCCTTTAAGTAGGGAAACATATGAAGTTGTAGATCTTTAAACTCTGCTCTCCTCTAAAATTTGCGTTTTTGAGTTACGGGATTATACATAGGGAGTGACGATGTATAATAAAAATTATGTAAAAAAATAAAATTGTCTCGTGCAGTGGTTTTTTTTCTTAATTAACATCGCGATATCATCGCCCGCGATAAAAGACGTTCTTCTTGGATCTGACGAAGAATCGCGCGCGCTCGAGAGAAAGAACTTTCTCTCGAAAATCGTGCGCGCTGCACGCACGAAATCACACACGCGATCACGCATGACGAATATACAATATAAGTACGCTGCATTTAGGCTGATCGACTGCAACGGTTCTGGCGTTCGTTTTAAGGTTACGCGCGAGCTTGCGAGCCGTCGAACTAGGTCAAAAGGCATGCTTGCGACCGTCCGTCGCGCGCGTTACAACCTACCCTTAAAATACATCGCGAAAAGAATCGCGAATATTTCGCGTGCATCTCTCGCGTTTTGTGTGTTTCCGCACATTCGCCTTGTTACGTTAAGCTCGCCTTGGTGCATCGCAATTTTTTCCGTCCTATCTTCTCACAAGCACGAGTATAAGCTTTCCGCGATTTGCTGTTTTATGCGAGTCGAATTATTTATTTAAAAATGTGTGTTTTTTTTTAAGTGTTCTTTTTAAGTGTGATTACACAGGCCAATAAAAGTCTAAAAACACGGTTGGTACACTGAGAAAAAAATACTATTAACTCGACTAATTGCGTTTAGTTGAGTTTCAGTTTGTTATCTGAAATACTTGGTTTATTAATTCAAGCACATGGTAATAAAGATAACAAATCCATATAAGTTGAATTAACAATATTGGTAGAGAACATATTTAATTCACTAAACCATGAATTGTTCTGT
>QVOB01009838.1:0-15959 GCA_014839585.1 Pseudomyrmex concolor | reverse complement strand
CGCATTTTACGTTATAATTACTCTTAGAGTAATTCTTTTTATATGCATTGAAAATTTTATGAGATTACGTAACGTTGACATTCTGTGTTTTATTCATTGTTATACTTACGTAACAATTTACTCTGAAATATTGTCACGTTGGTCGTGTCCGAGGAAAGTTCTTTTATCCGCAGGAAACTTCCATCCTCGACTCTTGCGATTGAGACTGATTGCTACTCAAGAAACGTTTTCAGTTTTCTTTGAAATTCTTACGTGAAGTAGATTTTGCGAAGTAGGAAATGGTGCGCTATACTTTATAAGCAATAAAGGAACATTCTCAACTAACAAGCTTCGCAAAGCAGACATTATTCTTTATCGGGGACAACAAACGTTTTTAATCTTTGCTTTCGTATATTATTCTTTAAGTACATTTGTACTTTGTTTTTCTCTCCCTCTTGAGACGCGGTAGCTTTTATAAAACTTTGTTAAAATTTTGCGATTAGGTAAAAAAAATATTTTCTTTCTTCACACAGAGCTGCTGCACTTTATTTATATTGCACTCGACATTTTATAAAGAGAATTTTTCAGTTTTTATTGCGTTTCTATTTTTATCGATGCAAAAATCACGCTTAGAACCGTGTGATTTCGCGATCTTTCGCCTTCAAGTTCTTGATAAAAACAAATAAAACGATAAGAGAACTTTCTCGTCCGTGCTAACTTAGCCGAACTTGCCAAATTTTTCTAAGATCTCCGGAGATCTCAAGTTAAGCCTTTTCTTTTGCAACGTTCAGCAGTGGATTGTCGAGTTGCGAAACGAAGATAAGTAACGTGAGAAAGAAGGTGGTGTAAAATCGCATCTTCTTGGATAAGAAAAGCGGCTGAAAGGGTAGAATGCAAGGAGATTGAGAGAGATTTTACAGCGAGATATTATGTCGCGACAGTTTATCAGTTATATTTTTGACAATCAGAGTCAATAAAACGGTCTAACAGATTTTTCATGTAAACATTATATCGTATCACATAAAAATCATATTTTTACGTGTTCACGTACGTATGTAAAATAAAACATGAAAAATATCTGTTTTTTTTTTTTATTATTGTACAACATTTATGTTCTCCTGAGTATTAATTTTTTATTACACAAAGAAGAGCAATAAAATGTTTTAAAACATCATCGTACAAAATTCCTACTTAAATATTCATAAAAAATTAAATCAAGCAAATAACAAAAAAGGAACAATTACGAACAATTACGAAACTAGTGAAAGAAGCCGTAATCAAGTGAATAATTTATTGAATTAGGTCGCATCGTTCACTTTATAACTCTTGTGTTTATATTATGTTGATATTACTGTCACATTAAAACTAATCGTCTTATCGACACGAGTCATTAGAATACAACACGAAGATCGGCTTACTATCAATTAGCAGCCGGTGCACTTTTATGAATCATTGATATGTTTTTTTGCGGGAGACGTTTAAATATATAAGCTCGAATGAAAAACCGGTTGGCGCCCTAATTTTAGCGAAGCGCGCTGTTATTGGCAAATAAGGCGCACGGCGAACGGCGTGGAAGCGCGTTTCTACAGGAGAAGAAAAAAATCTCTGATCGCCGGAAAAGCCAGTTTTGTCGATGAGACCGCGTTACACGGCAACGCTTTTAATAAGCTCAATTCCTCTAATCGTTTAAGCGTAATTCCAGCTACTTGATCGTCGCAAACGGTAGGGTATAAGCGCAGATGCTTTTTACGTTTAAGGTCAATTCGGCCCACGCGCATTATCTTCGTAGCGCGGTGTTCATTAAGGACAAACACACACTCTTAAAGCGCAGTAGAAGTGTTCCGCATAATCGAAACGAATACGAACAAAATACAAGAATATTATTATTAGCGCTTTAAGTTAAAATAGAATAAGTTTGTGGCCTAAATACGACGCGTTCGTAATTGCAATCACATTATCGCGAAAACTTAACGAGAATGACACGAAAACAATGGCTCTATATTTATCTTCCAATCGCATCGTCCTAAAACGTTATTATCAAACTTATAAAATATTTTATGTTACACCTATAAAGTTTGTAAAGTCAACATGTTCTAATTATCAAATAGAGCGCGCATGTCCGCGCAATCGCTCTACATAATACACATTTATCGATTAAATATAAAAATTAAGTAAAATATAATCTTCTCTCTACTAAAAAATTAAATTATTACATTAAAAATTATAATTTTATTATAATTTACTTTAGAGAAAGGGTTCTATAGAGATATCGTCCTATCGTATCATACAATAAATAAACAAGCGGGCAATTAAACAGATAATTAAGCGAGCTTGAATAAAGGTAAACGTTGATTCGAGAGAGAGAAAGAGAAAGAGAGAGAGAGAGAGAGAGAGAGAGAGAGAGAGAGAGAAGATTATACGTGTAACGCGAACGCCACGCATATCGTCTCTAACTAGCTTCTTCTAGCTGCTCGACAACGCGCGCCGCGTGCTCGACGTGCTCCACGCGCACTCGAGTCTGTCAACAACGATTTTCCGTCGTAGTTGTCGCGCGAACACTAGAAAAGCCGAAACTTTACGTGCACGTTACTATATTACGGAAAGAGGAGCGGGGAAAGGTCTTTCCGCGCAACGGAAGAAAAACGCGACTGGCGGAAGATAGCAGCGAGAGAAAAGAGAGAGAGAACGGAGAGAGCGACCAAAGGGGAGGAATACGACGGGAACGATGACGACGACGACGCGAGGAGAGTACGCGCGAGTTTCGAGCCGTGCGCTAGATTTAATTACAAAAGTTACGAGGTGCTCGACTACAACCCTCGACGGAATTAAAAGCTGCCCGCTCGGCGTCGCCGAGCTGCGGAAACATCGCGTTCATCCGCCGCGATTAACGCTCCGTTTCGTCACCGCGACGATTTCGATGCGGTCTCTCCCGCAGGAGAGAGCTCTATTCGATTATATGCGAGACTTCTGTGCTGCGAGATAGTTGTAAAGACGACGTTTTTTCGCACATCTCGCGCAAGAACTTTCTGTACTTGCGATACGCACCTGTATCGTTTATACGCTCCGATCGCTTGATGAACATCAGCGCGCGTGTCTTTTATGAATCGTGCGTATCGGTATCGATGGCTCAATTATCGATAAGAATCGGCCCTTGGAATTCCTCTCATCTAAAGTTCGCAATCGCGATCCAACTTCTACGATCGGCCGTTCCCATGACTCGCCGATTCGAAAACAATCGGCAGGAGCGAAGAAGGAAAGCTTGTACAGAAGATCGAATGGAACGTATAGAGAGAGAAAAAGAGAGAGAATAAAGGAAGACGAGAGAGAGGGGGAGACGCTGTTGCGAACCCGGTCTGGTTTTACGACGCGAAACCCGAAGCCACCGTCTCTTTCTCTCTTTCTTCCTCTCACGGAATTGAAAGGCATAGAGGATGCCGGTCGCGGCTACGATAACTTGGCATAACTCGATTTTTTTGCGATCGAATGCGGTGCGTGTTCGCGACTCTAAACAAGCCTCTCGAAACGCGTGTCGCGGGGCATCGGCCGTTCGTTCTGGCGAAGTTCATTTAAATGGCGTTGACGGATTTAACTCTTCCGTGAATTCGGGGCAGGGGTCCCGCGAAGTTACATTTCCAAGTTTAAGATCGATTTAACAAACAGTTTTATTGACGATGCAACTTTAACAAAATGTTGATTAAAAACCTAAAATTTACTTGTTAAAAGAAATACATTGACTTCTTACATATCATTTTTGTAGAATGACTATATAAATATATATACATGTGTGTATAAAATACAAATATACATGCAATTTTGCACGAGAGATATTTTTTTTTACAAATAAATTATTACGTAATTATTCTCGAGCGCGCGACATAAGACGCACGGAAATAATCTCGCGCGAGTGTCTCTCGAATTTCAAGTCGCATCCGTACGCAATATGTAATCCACGGCGATACGTAATTATGCGTACAACGTATTACCATATCTGTATCATGCGCCTAATTACATTCCATAGGAATCAGCCGAACGACGACGACGTGATCAGCCGGCGGCGCGCGCTCTATCTCCATGCTTCTCTCCCCGGGAGTCGGCGGGACTTCGCGATTCGTAAACGCCGGTCGCGTTCGCCTCGTCCTCCCGTGTCGTCTGAGACGGGAGGACGCGCACGCACGACGGCATACGGAATCGATCCTGAGAATCGAACTTCCGGCGCGGATAACTCCTTCCGGCTCGATATTAGAGAGTAGCATGTCTGAGAAACACGACGACGCCACGTTCGCGCCTTTGAAATCATTAGACTCTCTTCGCACTCTCAAAGTCTTCCGCTTTCTTCCTTCGCCGAATTTTCTCGCGCGCGTTGAATTTCGTTGCGCGAGATTAAAGTGAAGTAAACATATATATAAATGTAATGTAGGTATGTGCGTGCAGAGAAGTGCAAAAAAACATATGGATTATTAAAATTTAAATATAATTATTAAAAGATATTAAAATCATAATAAGGAGTTTTTAGCTACATTATTAAAATTACAATAAGAAGGTTTTTTTAGACACATTATTAAAATTACAATAAGGAGCTTTTTAAATACATCCTATAAGTTGATTAATTCGCGATTTACAGATGGTTTTTTATTAAAACGTGAGTACTGTAATCATCCGATTTATAAAGAAAATCTCTTATATATATTTCCTATTTCGAAGTTTCCGATAATTTTTATTCTACAAAAGACTCACACGCGAATATTCATTAACGAAATTATGTGTACAGAGTATCGCATGTATAAAAGTAGAGATATGGAAAAGAGTTGCGTGTTATTAAAATAAAAGCCGGAAAGTTCGAGGATATTTTTTTTTTCTACATTATATTGTCTATTTCACCGCAGTCTCTAATTATTAGCATATTTCAACATGACATAGTGTAATATTTTAACATAATATAATATAAATATAATATGTTTATAATTTTAATAATGCATTTTGTGCACAAAAAAACCGCGTAGTAAATGTTGAACTCCGTTGTTTCAACGCGCTTGTTTTTTCACGACGTGACCGCGAACGCACGTCCATATTTGCGATCTATTGCGGTAAACGGTATATAACTGTGTGTAAAGCACGTGAGCGCAACTCCGGGAGAAGACGAGAGCGGATTTGATGACGACAAACGGACGGAATATGTAATCTTCGTACGCAATCATTTGAGCGCTCGCCGGTCGACTTCTCTTTATCTTTTATCCGTTCTTCTCTCGAGCGTGCGCTTCCTCGAGTGCCCTTCATCGCGATTAATTTTCCTCCCTATTCCGTTCCCGCTCCTTGTTCGCCGAAATAACAGCCGCAGGGGTATCAATGGCTGCTAATTTATCGTCACCGTTCGGCTTGATGGCAACGTCCGGCTGCGGCGTGTTGACCGACCGAAGTTGTTCAACGATCGTTTCGTGCACAAATAAGTTTCTGCCGGCTAGAAACTTATTTCGCTCGAAGAAACAAAATTACGATTGATGCAATTTTCAAGATAGCGAATATTTGCGTACATACGTAAGAGAGGAGACAGTTCCTTTATTAATTACTGCGGCGATAAAAAAAAAAAACAAAAAAACCAACAAATATTTCGATTCACTCTGCGAAATTTGTTTAAGTTCGTCACATCGGTTTGCGCGAGTCACTCCGTAATCTTCTCACTGACGGACTTTTCCTTTCACGGGAAGCAAACATGTGCCTTTCTTCCTACTCATCGGCGACGCGAGCACGCACTCGATCGGGAGTCTCCATCTTCGAACAACCGCATACTTATCTTTTCACTCTCTTTCTTCGTACGGTTTCCGGAGATAATTCATATCGATACAAATTTTCGTCGTCTCCGACAGTGTCGCGCTAACGTACAAGGCGTAGCAAAAGGACGAAGGAAGAGACGGGCGGGGTAAGAGAAGCTCGAGTCTCCGCGAGATCGGACGGAATGGAAGAAAGTGGAATGGAAGAGAAAAGAGAAAGAAGAATCGGGACGAGGAAGAGTGAAAGAGGTGGAGGCACCGAGGAAGAAAGGACGGTGGATGGAAGAACGTCGAAGCGCGCGCGGCGCGAGGAGGGAATCTCCCCGCGTCTTCGGTCCGTGCCTTCCTTCATCCTTCGTGCCCGAGCTTCGGCTGTTTTCATGGCCGTCATTTAGTAGGTTCATTCACCCCTGGGCGCAGGGCCGCGCGCGAGCAAGAGCGAGAGAGAAACAAGAGAGAAGGAGAATGACTCCAAGGGAGAGTGAGGAGAGGGATCAGGGAAGGAGGACGAAGTAGAGGAGGAGGTGGAGGAGGAGGAGAAGGGTTAGCAGAAACGCGGCAGAGAGAAGAAAGAAGAAGAGGGAAGAAGAGGGGCCAGACGGCACGTACGGCTCGCCGTGCAACCGACGACTGAGGCGACGAGTGCGGGCGCGAGGGGATTCCGGAGATCCCTGTGCGTGAGTGGGGTGCCGGAGGGGGAGCTAGCGTGAACGAGGGTCGAGAAGGTGGATGAGAAGAGAGAGAGAGAGAAAGACAGAAAGATAGTGGTGTGTGTGTGCATGTGTTGTTAGTGGTAGAGATATTGGTGGTGGTGGAAGCGAGCAGGCCGGCTGGATGACGCGAATGTGGGGGACCAGGTGGAGGAAAAGGGGGACCGGGAGGGTGGGTCGGGAAGGGACTAAGGGAAAAAGAGTTCAGGCAGGTCTGGGATCGGACGAGGGTGAATGCGTGACAGTCTGTATCGTAGGCTCTCCCGAGCGCCGTGGGGGGAAAGGCGGCTGCCTTCTACCTGCCCGGCCTTTGCCTTGCCTTTGCCTTCCTTGTAAACCTGCCAGCCGGCCGGACGGCCGACCGCGTGTAGGTACACTCTTCATTGCTCCCCCCTCCTCCCTCTTTCTCTCTCTTACCCATCTCTTCCTCTCTTTCTTGCGCGTATACGTGCGAGCGGGAGACAGGAGAGGGAGATAGAGGAAAGGAAGAGAAAGAGAACGAGCGAGGTGAGTGAGAGACGTCGGCTTTAGTTTGCCTGACTGCAGCCTGTACGAGGCTGAGTATCTGACGCGGGGCTGCGCGAGGCCTAAATTTAGGCGTCCGCCGGAAGTACGCGTACAGGAGGAGGTTCCGTGCACCGGGCTCGATCGCGCGGCGAGATAAGACGCGTAAGAGGAGAATATCGGCGCTGAGCCCGTAGCCAGCGATGTTGGAGAGCCATTGGGCGACGATGCTATTTGGTAGCAGTTTCGCTCGACAATTGCTCTTTGCAACTTCAGTCTGGTTCGTTTCAAATATTATTTTTCTTTTGTTCGCCGTTTTTCTCTCGTTCGACTTAGCGCGCGTTCGAAAAGTTTTTACATCATAAATTATAAATTCTCTCTCTCTCTCTCTCTCAATTTTAATACAACATAAATTAAATAAAAACTTACATCTTTACATTTTCATATTCTCAACTTTTTCCAACGTGTATTTATCGCATCGAGATTAAGTTTACGAGACAAATAAATTTGCAATCCATCATCAAGTTTCATGAATTATTTTGACTTGAACGTCCGTACTCGGATTCTTTCCGCCGCGGATGTTGTCTGTTTGCGGTCGACGGAGTTAATACGCATCATAAATTTTCAAGACTGTTTCGGAGCCCGCAGGTTGTTATTAGCGCGGAAACTCCTTCCTTTACAGGTGTTAAATCCGTCGTAACCAAGAAACTTCTGTCTGGATTCGTTCGCGCGGCTGAAATCGCATCAAACGCTTGCCGGTTTGTTTTGTCAATAGAAGACGAATTACGAAGAACTTGATGCGGGAGGATGAAAACTCGTGGGAAATTTGCATTTCATAGAATAAAGCGACTATTATCGTGGACGATCGTCATCCGATTTTGATCGTATTAGAAAAACTTTGCACACACTTTTGTCAGAAATTTTTATCTTATTTTTAACACGGTTGCACGTTTAACATAAATATTTACTTGCAATTTCTAAATTACGCATAACAGGTATAGACGAAAATAGGGTCAGATATAATTAGAGAGTTCGCTGTAAATTTTCTAATTAGACTTCTGGAAAGATTTTCGAGCCTCGCGGCGGATAAATTCGCGTGATTTAATTAACCGCGAAACTCCGAAAGCTGGAAAATGTTTCTCAGGTTCTTTTAAACATTCCATAAAAACTATTTTAATTCTGCAGAACCTTCTCCCTCTCTCTCTCTCTCTCTCTCTCTCTCTCTTTCTTTTTCTTGCCTAAGAGGACCGCTAGCCGTTGCGAAATATTACGCGACCCGCGTATAACGAGCGAGTGCTCGCTCGCGAGAGCTCGCCTTTGGCTTGCGCGCATCCACAGGCGGAAAGACGGTAACAAAAGTTTCCCCTTTTAAGAGCGAGGCGCGTAATAAGATATTTAATATCTCCCGGGTATAATTCGCCATAAAACAACGGACGTGCGCGTGCTTCTTATCTCTCTCTTTCTTTGTCTTTCTTTCTCTTTCTGTTTTGCACGCGCTATTTTTATTCGCGAACGACCCGTCGTATGCGATTCGTGTAAAACTATAAAAACGCCGTGCTTTCGCCACGGTGAAGGGACGTCGACTGCGCACGTGTGCGACGCCGTTACAAGGGTGATACGTGGCGCTACACGAGACAGGACCGTGTCTGTCTCGAAGCAGGATTTACTACTGTTACGGCTACAAGCGCGCTCCTTGTTATGGAGAACTTTTGTAAGAGCATCGTAGAGACGATGCGGTTGTCGCGTTTCGAAAGTAGCTCCGACGCAACGCGACGCCGAAAGGCGTCGTCCATTCGCTTTATTAACTTCTCTCGCTCTGGCAGTTGTTTTCTGAAAACAAAAACAATTCTCATGCAGTGCGGATTGATCAAACTCGTTCTATTTCATTGATTGCACGTTTTACACAAAATATTTTTGAATCCATTTAATTTCGTTTAATTTAATGTTTCCATGAAAATAATTTTTTACATATTTCATATTCGATTATATCAATGTTGATATTTTTTTTGAGAGATTTTGTTTGTACTTGAAAAAAAATGTGGTAGAGTGTCTACGAAAAAAATAAAATCGCAGTATTTATAGGTAAATGACACAAATGAATTTGCGCAAAAACGTGCACCGCTTTAGTTGGAAAACAAACAAATTAGTTTCTCATATTACGAGAAGGGATCATCTGCTCATTCGATTTGGCCACCGCACCGAGAGACAGGAAGCGCTCAAAGTTTTCGCAGTATTACATCGGTCGTTTTGTTAGTTTCGGAACATCCGATAATAATGTTGCCCTAATTCGTGTTCGCTGTCAAACAGCGGGCGGGTTGGTAGGTCCGCCGGTTACAACAAGGTGGGTTAGCACGCGCGCTAACCCCGCTTAACTAAATTTACCTTCTCCGTTATACATAATATCGGCGCAGCGACAATCCAGAAAGGGACAACGAATCGCCTAGCCGGAGTTGGTTAACCCCGCCTGTCGGTGCGTCCCAGCCATAGACATGCCACATGCGTTTACAAGGGTTTACACGTTCTCTCTCTATTAACATGCAGCAAATAATTTTGATCCGCGGATCAAAATTAATGATCAATTCCGCGCTTCCGGCAAATTGAGCTGTTGAATTCACGCTTCGCGAAATTCCGCGTTCTCGCAAATCCGCGATTATATTTTATTTTTCCAAAAGCACATCGAGAAAAGGCGAGTTTCCCGAGATGTCTGTTACACAATCGCGCTTTTGTGATGATAAAAATTTATACAAGAAATAAATCTCTCGGAAATATATTACAACACAAGTTTTTTTGAATTACGATTACGCAGAGAGAGAAAGAGAGAAGAACTTCAAGTAGCTCGGAGCGGAAGGGACGGTTAAAAATTTAATTAGTTCCGTTAACATAATCAAAATTCAAAGTGCGCCTCGCGGAATTTTATTACTCGACGTTCTAATGCGGCAATCCGATACTAATCGCATTATGATGGTTCCGATTTAATTTCCTGCGAAATAAGAGGCTTCTTCTCTTTCTTGGTGCGCGCGTGTCGTTACACCGCGATATGAATGCATTCATGTCTTGCAGCGTGCCTTTGTTCGTTCAACAGTAGATTAGAGGGCAGTGTAACTCGGCAATAAACTTAGACGCGGCACTATTATTATTGCAGTTATTATTACGAGGCAACGCAACCTTGTCCGGACAACGCCAGATCCACTACGCTATAAGTGATGTAAATGACTTGAACTGCAATCGACTCGGCGAGTTCTTTAAGTCTCATAAATCGTTATAAAAAAAAAAGAAAAAAAAGCCAATGAAACGATTGCAATCAAGTCATTGTTAGGAGTTATTGTCGGAATTAACATAGCGGGAGAGAAAAAGAAAGAGAGAGTCGTTTTCAGAAACCAAATTATTCAAGCCATCAATTTCCAATACGTACGATACAAATAATTATATTTTTCAAGTAGACTTTTATTCTACTTTTTTAATGAACTTTTAAAGATTTTGAAAAGAGGACTCTGAAAAAATTAGAAGAAAGAAAAAAAGAAAAGAAATTTATGTGTTCCGAAGAAACTTATATAATTCCGTAATTTTCGCGAAGCGTATGTTATGCTAAAAATTTTAATAGGAAACGACGTTGATTACCTCTCATCTTAATTGACACGAAATCTCAGCGTTCGCGGCATCGTGTACGTGCACTATCGGATGCGTGCACGTACAAGAGCTTCGCTCACAAGCATTCGTTCGCTGTAAGTATGCGTGACACGTGGCATGTACCAGTAGCATTGTTGTCGCCGTTAGTGCGATCCTTCCATCGCTGAAACGAAATAGTTACGCTTAATGTGCGTGTAATCTGAGTACGTAGGCAGTCGTTATTTTATGCAACGAACGCCGAAGTAAAATTAAAAAAGTTGCGTCGCACACCTATTGCTGTATCTATTTCCAACTTTCTTTTCAATGCATATATGCATATTTTCTTCATTTAAACACACCGTATATTTTTTTTTCTCCTAGAGAAATTATATTTCCAGAAGTTGGTTCTAATAAAATCATTCGCGTTCCGAGAAGAATCTAATTATCGTGAAATGTTAAAAATAACGTTTCGTTTGTACAGGTCTTTAAAATAATGAACAAATCGTGATCTTTTAAAGCTATTTTTTGAAATATACTTAAAATTTTGCGTTCAAATGTTTATTGACGTTTTTTAAATGATAGGAATCAGTTTAATTGAACGACATGTTTCTTTTCTCATTAAAAAATATTAATTAGAAATAATTTCTATGGTAATAGTAATAAAGAGTGGATTATCTATTTAGATTATTTATATACAGATTACTCAACTAATTCCTAAGAAGAGCGTTCATTGAGTTAGAAATTTTCCAAGAAATACCCTTACATACATATGTTGAGTGAACGCGTTTTCTTCGAGACGCTTTTATGTCGCGAAGGCGGTGCCATAAGCGATGTAAAACAGCTCGCACAGAAATTCAATTTTACGTTCGACTTTAAGAAACGGGTTTGGTCGTCGTCGTTGTCGTCGTCGTCGTCGTCGTCGTCGTCGTCGTCGTTGGTTCAAAAAGCGTCTCGTAAAACGCTAATATCGTCGCCAATTATGCTCGGCAGTTAAATCGCCGGATCGATATTAAAAAAAATAATTATAGCCCCACGTTGATGCTGTCAGCGCCGGTCGTTAGGAAATAGTGTCGATTATCGATTTACGAGAAACGGACGCGATCACGGAACGCAATAGGTGCATTTATGTGTAGAGTATATACAGGTGTGCGGCGGCAAGGAAACGTCAACGATGCGACGGACGTGAAACGCGCGGTGCGATTTTTACGCGGCAGCTGGTCACACCAAAACGTACTGGTTCTTCGGGTTTGCGGGAACGTGCGAACGTGCCTCGCATATTCACCGACAGAAAATCAACGGCGACAGAAAATCAACGTGTACGTTTGAATATTTAAACGTGGAATTTCGATTATTGGCCAGAACATTTCGTCATTCAAGCTGATTAATCAGATCAGGCTCGAAAATTCGCGTTGACAGAAATCCGCGGAATTTTCGTCTTTCAAAATTCTCACAGTATTTTACTTGTCGACAAAAGTAAATTTAAAGAACAAAAATGTAAATAAAAATTTTCTATAGTTCTTAAATAAAGCGAAAATTGCATCGCTTATAATGCACCGATAAAGTTTTATCGGGATGAATCGGAGCTTTTTGGTTAATCAAATTTTAACACTTTGCTGGAATCGGCAATTAAAAACAAAAAGAAGATCGATATATCGATGTGCGATATATATCGATATGCGATATATGTATCGATATGCGATATATGTATCGATATGCGATATTATGATGTTTGCACAGGCAAATCTTATTCCTGCTCAAAACGCTACTTAGTAATACTACGTACTATTGCAACACAAAAATATTTTGTATCAACGCGATCTACGTTAAATTTTTAATATTCCATAAAAAATGTATTTATTTTGTTAAAGATTTAACAAATAGCGTTTAACTTAACGAGTTTTCTAATTTATTATGTTCCGCGAATTTTTTGTCCGAATTACAATAATTTCATAAGCGATAAGAATTGAACTTGAACTTCCAAGAGCGTGCGATCAAGCGCTTGCCAGTTCATGCGGTGATGCAGCGAGACGGAAATTGTGGAAAACGTTGTTGGGATTGTTGGTTGGAAAAAAAAAGAGGGTCGAGAGAAGAGAAAACGCGCGACGATGGGATCGAAGATTCGTAAAACGAAAAACGTAGTCGAGCAGCGAAACGTCGTAATGCGCGGCGAATAACCCTATAACGCATAACCTTAAAACCATGGGGAATGATGTGAAGGGTGGAGTGAAAGAATTGAGCAATGTGAGGAAGAAGGTAAAGGGTAAGAAAACCGAAGAAACGTTTCACCCTCACGTTTACGATCGGTTTGCCTCGCGAGAAGTATCGAGACAAGATCGCCCTTCTTCTTCCGCACCCTCTGCACCTCATCCTACTTCGCGGAAGAGGGTAGGGATTGCGCCGCGGCCGGTCGGTTTGGGCGAAAGAAGGCGGCGGGCGCGGCGCTTCGCGAAGCGGAACAACGTCGCCGTCGTTGCCGTCGACGACGACATTTGGAACAGATAATGGCGCGAACACGCCGCGGGGGTGAACGAACCGCGGCTCGGACTGGGTTCAGTTGGGTCGGCTTGGGTTGGGTTGGTATCACATCAGCTATCGATCTTATAACGCTGTGCGGCCCCCGTTGTCTCCTCGTTCCAGTCCGCGCGCTTTCTCTCTCTCTTTCTCTCTCTCTCACTCGCTCGCTCTTTCTCACTTCGTTTTCACCCTACCGCCAACCCTCTCGTGTCCGTCGTCACCCTCGTGTTCCGTCTCGCTCTCTGTTTATTTCGCTCTCTCGCACCGTTGTCTACTCCACGCGTGTCACCTCTCGCTTCGTCTCTTGTCTTCGCTTCCTGTCTCCATTTCGCTCTTACTTTCCTGTCCTCGCGCGTCTTCCTTCACTTTTTCTCTCTTTCCTTCTTTCTCCTCATTGCATCATCGCGCTGCGCTGCACCCTCGCACGCTCCTTTCTCCTTTTTCTCTTCTCACAGCCGATCCGCCGCTCGGCTCTTTCCTATTTATCAAGCGCGACGCATATACGCGTTGCGTTACGGCCGCGTGCCCGCGAACGTTAATTTTCCGGGAAATTATTTCGCCGAGGGAAAAAACTTGAAGCGTCGCGGCTCCTACGACGCTCTCTCTCTCTCACAGGGAACGAGGGCGAAGATTACGACGAGATTGCCACGTAGGGTCCATGACCCACATGCGTGAGATATCGTCACGCTCGCGCTCCTGAATTTTCCTCGTTCCTTTCCCAAGAGAGGGTAATGCGCGCTTCAGTGTCGTTGGAAACCCTCTCCTCTCTGCTTCTCTTCGGATTCATGCGGAATTCATCCACTTGTTGAGATTACGAGATAGACGCTCTTCAAAATAATTGATGTAATTTCTAAGAAAAGGCACAACCACTAACTTTAAAGGAAAAATAATTTAAAAGCACACGCAGCATACATATTCCGAACGTAAAAACGAAATTTTTATTTTAATGATGGTTGAAATAATGTCATTAAATTTTATTATTGGTCGCGGATATTTATTTACAATCAAACAGTTGTATTTCTGCGTACAGAGAAATATCTACTAGAAAGTCAAGTCTTTCAAAATTGAAAGCGCAGTAATGACTCTAGAAAACTGTATTGATTGCATTAATATCGCGCGTATTGTATTCCAACCGCGCAACAATACGCGGAAGATCGATACGAGAAGGCATAATGCATCCGAGGTCCCAACTTGCAACAGTAAATAATAAATTAAACCGGCAGCAAATTGTCATTAAATATTAATTATTGGAAATATGTTATTACAATTTAGGATGCACAGAGTCTATATCGAATGATTACAAACTCATCGGCTAATTAGCTGCCTACCTAATTTAGCTCGCAACAAAATAGCGTTTTACCGCGGTATATTCGCCTCTTACTGGAGATTCGCCTCGGTTCGGATTTGTTCCCGTTAATTCTCAGTATAACGAACGACGGAATTCGTTAAAAAAGCCCAAGCTGTTCCGCTCGTTTGAGCAGGTCATCTGAAATCGAGATCGGGATACGAGAGGACTTCCATTTCACGCTCGGCATGCTTCTTTCTCGTATCTTTTTCGCCGTTGCGATACGCAGCAGTCATCGCGTTCTCTCTCTCTCTCTCTCTCTCTCTCTCTTTCCTCTCTTCCCTTGAACCGGAGTTATTTCTGGAAGAGACGGACGATTCTCGAGATCGAAATATCGAGATGATATACGCCGTCTATTCTCGTTCGCAAACAGCCACATTTTGCGCTCTGCGTTTACCACGATCTCCTCTTGCAACATTCCGGAGATTGTAAATATAGTCGATATTATGATGTTACATTAATTATTAATACATATTGCACGCGCCTTTCTTAGATAATGTTTAGAAAAACTTCAGCTTAATTATGATAGAAAATACTCGGAGGGAGTTTATCAAGAATTGTTGAAATTGTTAATCGCGCTTGTGGCTAACTGGCGGATTCTCTTCTCCACTCTGAACGCGCGCTCCGGAATTCTGAGCGCCACTTGAAAATTAATTTGCGTCGCACGAAAGTCCGAGCAACATTCTCGCTATTTCATAGCGCGCTCCGAAAGGCATGGCCCGCGCGAACCTTAGAATTTTTTAATACGCGATTATAATGCCGCACATGTGACGCGCGAACCACACGTGTACTTATTGCTAATAATTTATTAAACCACACGTCCGTTTCGCAAAACAACTGAAATCAATTTCAATTTCTTTGTGAAATTGACTACACATTATTTATTGTTCAATTTTTTATTCTGTTAAAGTTTTACGCGCGTGAAGTTTTTTTTTTTTTTTTTTTTTTTTGTAGTCAGAGGTTGCATGAAGTCTACGGATGTGAATGAACTAAATATATATCAAATGTATGCGCCAGTGCATTATGCTCTCCGTGATACACGGCCGATAACACAGCATATTCTTCATGCTGTCATGAAAACAGAGTAGTAGTTCCGGCCTGTAGTGAATTTGCAACGATCGTCCTCAAAGAGTTAATTGGTTCGTTTCCTTCGTCAAAAGGTTTGCGCTTGGTCGAAATCGCTGACCTGGTTTGTGGAACAAAATCGCCCGACAAACATACGACAAAACGCGATGTTGAGCGACATGCTCGAAACTAAGCTAAACGTTTCACTTGTCCGTCCCTCTCTTCTCTCCATTTTCTCTCTCTCTCTCTCTCTCACTTTCCGCGATCTCTTAATCCGGCCGAGAGCCGATGGCGGTCGAAGAGGCCGGAAGTCAGTTTCTCGGTAGACAACGGTAGGCAGCCTCCGCTTCTCTCTTGTGTTGGAGCAGCAGCTGCTTGTGTGCACGAAGCCGGGGGAGAGACATGCCGATCAGACCTGTCAGGTTATTGTCTCGGGTTTTAATGGAACATCACGACGCGAGCCGCCGCTGC